>JASAND010023091.1:0-32478 GCA_030248195.1 Trissonchulus latispiculum
ACTGCGCTAATTAAATTTAAATTATATATACGTAACTGTGAAAAAGCAGTACTCAAAAACTTCAAAGTATATTCCTACGTATATATATATATATATATATATATATATATATATATATATATATATATATATATATATATATATATATATATAATATATGTTTTACGTGTGGTGGTATCCTTTTCTGCAGTGCTGTTGTAGCGATTTTTGAAACGCTGTAACTTTTTGGAATTTTTGGCGTTGAAAATAGCTTTATACATCGTTTTAAAGCTTATAATCAATACATTCACATTAGTTTAGGAAGTAGTATATAATAAAATTAACAATAAATTGGCAAAAGGCGGCAAAAATTTCTGACATAAAGGCTAAACATAGACCAATTTTTTTGGACATCGATTTCCCAACTAGCAAAATAAGCAAAAAATTATCAATAATTTTCTTACACTTTTACATCTGACAGGCTGAATGTAGACCAAAAAACTTTGAACATCGATTTCTGAAAACTGTAGAATCAGCCGAAATTTCTTTTTGTGCCTGATATGAAGGACATGTGGGCAGAGGGATATTTTCTTGGATTTGGCTCAAAACGTCACAATACTCCAGAAAATCCAGCGAATGTGTGTGACACGAAATTTCGCAACTTTATATTCAGTTTTCTCGCAACTTTCGATGTTCCAACTCAAACCAAGAAAAAATGTCCCTCCGCAATAGGACGAACTTTCATCCAGCGAAAAGTCACTTGAATCCATTGGGTAAAAAGGTAAAAAAGGGTAAAGGTTTACCCCAGGAGATATCTTCGTCCTGCCACAGGACATGGGGTGCCAGTGCTCATCCCCGGATTCTCAGCCGTAGAGCCAGGAGTGCCACCTCAAATGATGACTGCATCCGTGGAAGGGGGGCCGGCCCTTCTACACAGACTCCTGTTACCTTCCCACCGTAGTGTTACCTTCCCATTTACCGACCAGTTAAGGATGGATAGCTGGGTTGGCTAGAGTCGAGAAAGCATTGTGGCCTCCGAGGATCGAACCACCGATCGTAAGATCGGAAATTCTGACTAGCGCCTTAGACCACTCGGCCATCCCGACACAATTGGGTAGTTTTAAAAAACGATGTTTAAAACAAAATAATCGCAGTTTTGCTAAAATGGTCTTTCGGCCAAATCTCTAGCTTAAAGCAATGAATACCAGCTAATAGTCATAATTAAATGTGCTATTACACCGTGTATCGATTGAGTATGAAAAAGACAAAAGTGTCTGTAAGATTTGGCAATAATTTTGAAAAACTCGTTTTCTCGAAAATGATCTTTTTTGATCCCTAAAGTCGTTTCTGGCTTATAATGACTTAACCAGTATAGCCCCGGCGGGAAAACCCCAAATTTTCGAATTTTGGCTGTAACTTTTTTATTAAGCGACAAATCGAAAATCTAACGATAACTACCATGAGGCATTGCGAAGAGCTTCAAAATGAGCCATAAAACGTCTCTCTAGCGCTTACCGCTGCTGAGAAATTGTCGACCAAACCGATGGGAAAACCCAATGCGGGAAAAAACCCATGGGCGGGAAAAAACCCAGCCAATTTTTTTGTGCCAGCATACTGGAGCTGATTTGACTATACCGTTCGAAAGAACGGGTCATGTTTACTACATCTGAATCATAAAATACCAATATTTTTGCAAAAAATCATATCAAAGTGACTTTTCAAAATTTCGCATGTTTAACACGTAAACATAGGCAAATTTTGGAAATTTTGAAATTTGCTTAATTTCTGCAGTTTAAGCATCCTATCACATAGAAAACGTGTTTTTAGTGCATTTAAAGCCAAATCCGACCTATTTTAGTGAAAAATTTAGCGGTTTTTGGCGAAATCTAAAAATTTGGCTTGAAATGCCACCATCTCAGATTTTGGCCACCTGGACCTCACATGAAAGGTCGAACCTAGGTAAAAATCTATACCAAATTAATCAGGAGAGCCAGGCTAAGATACTGAGATACTAAAGATACTGAGCTAAGAAATGCATGGATTCTTCCTTTGCTGCTAATGGTTAGGAAAAAATTTCATTTTGAAATTTGGGTTTTTCCCGCACATAGTTTTTTCCCGCCGAGTATAGGTCACCCCCAGGTCGCACCACAGGCACTAGAGCCAAATTGCATACACCATCGTGAAGTTCGAGACATATTCTTTGTGAAACTGTAATCCGTTTTGGGCTAAGTCTTTCCAGTAGTTCAAGGGGTGACCCCCCAAAGTTGACCCTGCCTGACCCCCATGTTGGGACCAACAACTCCAAAATTTTCAAAGTCACAAAACTTTTGCTGAGAGGCAGTGGGAGCTACCATAATACACCCTCTAGGGGTAGTTTTGGACGCTCTTAAAGATAGGCTATTAAAAATCCGATCTAGCTCATATGGATCGACTCACACTGTAGATAGTTTTTCCCGCATATCGGATTGGGTTTTTTTCCCGCGATAATGCTCAAAGGCATAGGTGTGGCTGGGCCAAAAATAGGGGGGGGGGGGGTCCGACGGGGGGTGGGGGGGGGGGGTCCGCCAAATTTCTCAAAAACCCCTAAATTTTCGATTTTTTTGCCATTTTTGGCCACTTTTTGGCCAAAAATCGGGGGCTTAGCTAAAGTCTGAAAAATCTGGGGGGGGGGGGGGGTCGCGAAAATTTGTCAATTTGGTGGGGGGGGGTCCCCCCCCACCCCCCCCCCTAATACATCTAGGCTCAAAGGTTGTAAAGCAAAAATGTTCATTTTGGCACCTCTTTCCAGCCATAACAACCAATCCGGTGTGGCGACTACGATTGATAGTATAATGGCAAAAATCAAAAATTTCTTAATGAATTGCAACTTGTAAGGTTAAATTTGCACAAAGCGATACCAGCACCTTAAACACAAGCAAAGGAGATTTCAAAAGCCAATTTAAAAATAATTTTTGTAAAAAGGCTGGAAAGTTTTTTATGTAGTTCTACTAAACACAACCAGTTCATTCGAATGGAACAGCAATCGAAAATTGTTCTGGTACACTTCAAGCAAAAACCGTAATGTGAGGTTTCCCCCGCATTGTTTTTTAATCGCGGTTTGGTCGTACTTTATCTCACCAACTGTAAGTGCTAGGGAGATATTTTTCGGCTCATTTAGAAGCTCGTCGGAATGCCTCATGATACGCAGTTATCGTTTTTGATTTACATTTGTCGCTTAGCAAAAGTTTCGTTCAAGAAACGGAAATTTATAAAAAATTATATACTACAGAAAAACAAAGCATGCGCGAAACTGTTAAAAATCAGGGCTAATAATCGCAAACAATTTCAAGAATTGATCAGCCAACAACCGCAGGCACAAAAATGTTTAGTTGTGCTGTTGTAGTTGTTTTCTGGTTGGAGGCTCACTAAAAAAATCAAAATAACGGGGGAGTCGGACGAAAAGGGGGATTCAAACTCCCAACCCCCTCCTTGGATACGCCCACGTCCGCATGCCCCGTCACAAAGACCTGGCTGTGCCACTAGATACGTATATATATATACTTCTGTGCTGCTTTTTTACGATATATATATACTTAATTCTGTGACTGAACTTCTGTCTCTTAAAGTGTCTTCTATATTTGTTTCCTTTCCTGTTTTGTAAGTATGTAATTAATTGTACTCAAAGCTTTCAATTTATTTTATGACTATATATATATATACCGGCTTATATTTATAAATATATATATATATATATATATTTACCAAATTTTATTTTGCTTTCATAACGTATATATATATAAATAGGCAATGCAAGATTGATAATTGGCAGCTTCCGAAAGTGTTCTAGAATAAATCGTGGAAGTGAAAAATTCTGAAAAGCATCCAATTCCAGTTTCCCACTGATCGATTATATTATACAACTCAATAACCCATCTCCTCTTAACTATTCTTTTTATACATTTGAATTGCTGAATTTTACACGATTTCAAAAAATTCTTCAACTTCTAGGGCTCCGCCCCCAGACCCCCCACATTTCGCACATCATCTTTGTTGCCCTTGTAGCTTGTCCTCTTTATTGCCACCATTCCTTGTTATTACTATTTTACTGCAAGTTTTTCACTTCGTAAGGTACTAAATATATATACAATGTATATACATCTCCATTTTATTTATTTAATCTTTTGAAAAGCTTGCATGACGGATTTTTTTCCAATTTCAAAAAATTCTTCAACTTCTGGGGGGCTCTGCCCCCCAGACCCCTCGCCCGTGTGCTTCTTGTGTATATAAATTCTCCATGCTTTGCTTCACTCACGGGATATATATATATATTTGTTTTCCAATTGGCAAGTGAACTAACCTTTCCATACACAATATTTTCTTGTAAAAATATTTTGCTCCCGGAAAAAGCTAATTTTTACCACCCCCCCCCCCGGAAAAAATTGGTTACCCCCCCAGAAAAATTTTTCAGCGGCCCCCCCCCCCTTTTCAAAATCCTGGATCCGCCACTGCCCTCCATTAGGGGGGAGGGGTACCCCCAAACACACCTATGCTTTTCAGTACGTTTAGTGTACTTTAGATCGAAAAGGAGCATTTTTAGCTAAAAAAACTTGGGTCCTCCCCCCCCCAAATTTCGGATTTTGGTGGGGTGCCCCGAGCCAAATTTGGACCTTCTACTCCCCGCCCAACCCAAACAGGTGGTACACCTATGCTTTTTTGGTTACCCCCGCCCGAATCCCCCCATCACTTTTTGGGGCCAAAATGTGAGCTAAATGTTGCTAAAAAATGGTCTTGTCTTGAAAATTTTTTCACAAATTTGGGCTTAAAATCGGTTTAAAACGGTGGAAAAACGCCTAAAACGATAAAAACAAGTCTTGTTTTGACAAAAAAAACGTTAAAATACAGAAAATTTTGCGTTTTTAGGCCATTTTTTGAATTTTCAGGGGTCCGAACTTGGGGGGGGGGTTCGGGGGGGGGTACTCCCCATCAAATTTTGGGGGGTCGACCACCAAATTTTCGAAGTTTACCCCACCCCCAACCAAAATTTCCGGGGAAACTATATTATATATATATATGCGCACAGAGCACCTTATGCGGCAGACCTGATAACTTGTGTTCTGAAAGCCATGTGTTAGCTAGGACGTGACATACAGTGAGTGGCCTACGAAGTACGAATCTACGAAAATTTGGTAGATTAATTCCTGACAATTTCCTACAGATACGAGGTTTGGTATTTCAGCACCAAAGAGCCTTAAATGAAGTATGGAAATATTTAAAACCAAGAGTGTATAATATCAAGAGTGGGAAGCTTAGCCCTTCCTAATGGAACTGGCCTGCGAGATGCTCGGCACATTAAGGCCGAAATCTCTGGGGGGGGTTATGCGTTTGAACTGCGGGACCCATCCCCCCGCCCGAGATCTCGGGGGGGGGGTCCGCTTATACACGTAAATTTGGCATAAGGTAGGAGATTAGCCAATCAGATGCGTTTTAGTTCAAACGCATACAAAACACATGCTGAACAATGGTAGTTCTTACCCCCCGAGATTTCGGCCTTAATCCTTATATAAAATTACATATATGAAATTATATGTTTCCTTAAGATTGTACAATTTCAGTCATAGGCAGCCCGACAAAGCGGACACTTTACTACTTATATGCATAGAGATTGTTAAATACACTAATGTAGCATTAAGTCTGGGATTTCTGTTTCTTGCTGCTTCCAGCTGTGTACGTATGCATAGGCTGAACGTAATAAGTAGCTATATAGGCGAACCACTATATAGGTGGCATCTAAACATAAGCTTCTTTACGTAGCACCGACTACATACGCCCCATTTTACAGTCAAAAGCGTCCCCGCTTGTTTTGCTTCCAATGCGCAATAAAGTGTATACCACTTTTAGTTGGCAGTATGCCTATGTAGTGAAAGATGGCGTCTAAAAGGCTGGACTAATTTAAAGAGAAGACAATCGGAGCTAAGAACTGCAAGCGTAGAAACACAAATGTTATATAAGGCGGAAGGTAAGGAGAGCTAGAGAATCTTCCGAGAAAGTCATTGAAATTAGCTTTTACCTTTAGAATTTTTGGCTTCGAGATAAAATTTGGTTATCGCTTTAAAGCTAATGAACCAGTGGACAAACATTTTACAAAACCGGAAGTCATCTCATTAAAAGTTTAAGATTCCGCAGACCCTAATTAAATTTTAAATCTAAATTTAAAATGGCACATGATGAACCACCACATTTGCTTTAATAATAAGCAATTTTTAAGGGAATCGCATAGCATAGGTTCCGCATTTGATTTCAAAGGTTTCAATCATTCTGTCTAGTCCGCCAGATAGCAAAACGTTCCTCTTATGTTAAGGCCAGGCATTGTAGAGTCATTGTCACAGTTAGGTTTTAGGTCATAGTAATTTCAGTTCAGTTCAATCATAATGTAAATCAGACCGCGTCTGTCAGCTCAGGTTAGATTACAATAGTTCCAAATAGATAAGATATAATAAGTAGATAATAGGTTGATAAGCATACATATTACATAGATAAAATAATATAGGCAAATGATAATAAGATATATATATATATATATATATATATATATATATATATATATATATATATATATATATATATATATATATATATATATATATAGATATATATATATATATATATAATTGATAAATGCGGATAAATATGAAACGTTTATGACACGACAAATAACAGTTTGCCAAATAAATACGTAAGTAAGAAAGAAGATTTGAAGGCAAACCACGGATCAGTGGGGCCATTTTGGCAGCCTCCAGTTCGTCGCCAAAATTCTATCCTGCTCCCTCCACGACACCCTTGAGCACCGGACATCTGACATAGGTTCGATGATAGGTGCCACCTGCTACACTGCCCGACCCAGTGCACTCGGGGACCGGACACAGCAACTCTGTTCCCAGAAACGGCTCAAAAGCTGAAGCAGCTCTAGCAGAGGCTGCTCGAGCCCCTTCAGCTCCATATAAGAGAGTCGCGGAATGTACCGGAGTGTAATGGGGCGACAGCGCGGGCATGCCCTCCGTCACCACGAGTCCTTGGCCCAGTTGAGCGCCAGAGAAATCATCCGCCACAGTTTCCGAACGGCTGAAACGGGTGACTCCCGGCAAGTTGAAGTATCCCACGCCGGAAGCTGGTCCTCTCGCCTCCCCCACAGAAGTCAGAAGAAACCCCTGTGATGACTGTTGCGGGGCCCAAATGGAGAGGCTGAGCTGCCCACCTTGGACACTTCCACTCGGACAAGAGGATCCTGTGCTCCCTGTCCATTGTGGCTCTCCAAGAGTGCGCGAATATCCCAGTCTCGAGCATCCATAAGGGACGACCAATCTGCAATATATCTAAACGCCTGACCACGTCCTGCAGCGAAAGCGCTGGCATATGACCCCTGGGCATCTCCAGCGGTCGGGGGGTACCCCAATTGAGCCCGGTTGGTGCCGACCCAAACTGAGACGGCGGCCATCCACCGGACGTATTGACTCCCCCGCCATTAGCCAGAAGGCATCCGTGGTAGGCCTGGAGGAGGAGGAGGCGAATAGAGTGGAGGTCCGGCTCCGGGGTACGGAGGCCCCATCCCCATTAGAGTAGCCGGAGGAGGCGGGATGTAACTGGAAGACCCTCCGTATGACTGCATCATCGAAAACAATTTTCTGGCCAAACTATTAATGCCAACAAAAAACGTATATTTTGGCGAAACCAAAATCTCAAATATCAAGTCCAGATATTGTTTTGAAAACTTTGAGGTTCCCGAATTAAATCTTTGAATTGCTGTTTGCCACTTTCTTGTAGAAAAGCCCGTTTATCTTCTAGTATTTTATTGACGATTCTTTTCGTGTTTGAAAGGATACAGGGTTACTCCGTACAGTGAAAGTTTTTTCAGTGAAACGAAAGCAAAAAAATGAATGAATAGAATAAGTTTATATACCAGAGATATATGTATGTTTAAATCTACCATCGTAGGTATATACAACTAAGATATAGACACCCGGGACGGCTATATTTCAGCTTTGCTAAATATAGATTCCATTAAATATTTCTATGTATACAACACTACACTAACAATGTATACGTAAGCATGGATACAACAACGCCAAACGGTGTACAGTGAGCCACTACGTTTTAAACAGAACGGGAGCGCTTCCGATGACTCAGCAGCCTTCCACCGTAGCTACGCAGTTTCGACGGCCTCATAAACCAGCCCAGGGGGGGAAAACGTTGTCCTCCCCTAGCCGGAAGCATCCAATCGGAGAAAACATTAATGCCAACGGTTTCGGCCACCAGGTTAGCATATTTCACGCACTGCTGAATCTCAGTATAACTTTTCCATCTGGTCCAAAACAGTAGCGACAACACCAGACCACGGGGATGTTCTGACACCCACGCAGAACCCAAAGACCCTCCACTTAATTTATATGTATGGTGCACGTATTTTATTTTCTCGATTTTATAGGTTGTGAAATATTTGTTAAACACTTTGCACCATTCTGCTGGATAGACACACTTTGCAAATTTCTTCACGATTTTTGGGTGCACCTGCATAGGCGCACCGTACACGAAGGAAGGATGTCTGGTATCCAAATAGTACGGTCTTACTATTAAATAAATAAATAGCAAATACTGCCTCAGCGGAACAGTTCAAATCATATTCGTCGGTTTCCCCGACAAACCGTGCAACGTTCCGCGCTTCTTGGCCTCGCCGTACTACATAAGTCATATAAAGGTTTGCCACCGGATCGTCCTTTCGTGGTTCTCTCATTTCTTTGGCCAAACCCCGGCCTTTGAAATTCCCTTGCCACCGGATCGTACTGGTGGGCTCGAATTAAGGCTCACTCTCGCTCCTTCCATAAGGAAAACATAATTTGCCGATACCTCTACAATAAGACAACAAAAAATAAAAACTAAGCAAAGTGTGTCAGTCAAGTTTCTAATTCCTTATTACGGATTAATTTTTTCCTCATCTATGTTTAAATGTGAAAATTATACGGTTATAGAAACTAGTAATAAAGTAGTTCAGCAGAATTCCAAAAAGTTACAAATCGACGCAACCGTCGCTCAAGGAAGTCGTTCATGTTATTTGTAGTGTCCCGACCATTGCCATATTGGTAATATTTGATTTCACTGTTTCGAATAAAGAATAAAACGGACCCATCAGCAATGGGAGATTTAGTCCCTTGACTGTAACTAAGTTGCTGATACCAGTTACGGAACTGTTTTACGTCCGCCAATACTTGCTCACGCAGGTGCTGGGGAAGTTTTGGGAATTGGCTCGCTGAAGTTTGCTCAACCTCTGGTCGGAATAGCTCTCTCACTGAGGTTTCAGGGAGCAAACTTTATTTCGCTTTAGGACACTGCCACCTCGGATGGTCGTTTCGGTACTCGTTGCTGATCTGGCGCACGAGTTACACGGAGACCATCCGGTAGTAAAACCTTTCGAAGACTGAGATTTGTAACAAGAACTGGTTTCCACGGAACCGGAGTCGCGCGACGGCGATTCACTGCTGTATCTGCTAGACTGGCTAGATTTCTTTGTCGTACTAGAGTTTTCGGACTTTTGACTGCTGGAACTGTCAGAATGAGACTCTCGAGGACTTTTCTGATGTGTCGCAGCATTTGCTGAACTCTTTTCGTTTCTAGATCTCGACTGGATGTACCCCCTCAGGGCTATTTTCCGTCGCTGGTGCAGCAATCCTAGTTTACGCTTTCGACGGGCAAGGTCCGTTACATTCCTTCCACTGCTTGTCTATTTCACAAAATTTGGCCCAATGATTTAATACAGCAGACGCAGTAGATGCCATAAGTCCCTGAACCAAAAATATATACACAAATTTATACATTAGCTTAAATTTATACATTGACGTTAAAATATTTTTTACTTTTTTTACTTATTGTAAACAAAACTCCTGCTATAATTTCAAAATCGTACAAACTATGTAGTCCCACCGTGAAGATATAATGGACTTAAGTCCATATTTCATTTTCCACCGCCCTATCATCTTCAGTAACTTTAATTTCAGATTCGGTGCCGTGTTGGGTAGGAACCTGTTGTTTGGTAAACATAGGCGTGTTACACACTGAGCCTCGTAAAAATGTTATTAACTTAAGCCATTGGTGCTCAAAACGTGCTAGAAAAATTAGCTATATTATAACTACCAATAGGACTATTTCCCCCACCAAGAGGCCATAGTTCCACGGCTTTGATGGCGGATCCGGTACTCCGTAACTGTAAGCTCTGCCTGCTGCTGTAGAGCTTCGTTTACATCTCTAAATTTCGATTGAGACGTACTGAGCAGATCACCCAATTGTTTCATTTGATGATCATCAATTGGATGTAAATAAATTTTACTGAGCTCACGCGGCTTTTCCAAAAAGTTCCAGTGAACTCCAAGAGAGGGTCCCATTGTTTTCCAGTTCCCAACTTTGACGGGGCATATCATACAGATGTGTACGAGGTAAAACAGTACTATTAACGCCAGAGGCTGCTTCGTTAGTGCAACCAATAGATATAGGAGGAAGATTAAAATGTCCAATGGTAATTCCACAACCGCACCGTACACTAACTATACATGGTGCACACGATTTCAATAATTTGGGGGTCGTTTTTTCACAAAACAGAATCCACTTCCCCTCCGAGTTCCCAATAAACCAACCGTTAGTAGTGACATCTATATTTATGATGTATCCTAGCCCTTGAGCATGATTTAGGCTTGATCGACAATACTTCATGACCTCGACGGGAGCTAGTTTATAGAATAGAGCGGTGAGACACATATGTGATTCAATTTCCTTAAGGGAAATTGGGGCGGGACATCGTTTGCGCCACCCTCCAGTACACCTAATCATAGAAGATACTGCCGCGTACCATGTTCTATCAGAATTTAGAAACAGATACTCAAATAGTACGATTTACCCAACAGTGTCATTACTCAGTTTTGTTTCGACTGGTCGAGCATGCCAAATTTCCAATTTAGAGTCTTTAGTAGAGACAGGAAAATTAAGTTTTATAATAATGGAATCTTGTGCCAAGTGTACCACTGCTACTGAAGGGGTTTGATAATACGATCCCACAGTATTATCACTATAAACGAAAGTTCGTCCCTTTCTCTGGAGCAAGGACTGTAGCTCCTTAATTACATGAAGCAAAGTCCTAGGAGGAACTATTGTTGCGGGCAGGTAACCGCTGGTAATTTGCGACGCTTATTCGCCTTTATTACTTATGGCAATAAGGAAAGCCATGTAATATGGCTTTCCTTATTCCCTTCCTTCCTTCCACTGGCAGGAGGAATTACGAATAAGTAATAAATAAATGCCATTATTTATTACTTATTCGTAATTCGCCACTATATCGTGCAGCGCGCGTAATTCCTCCTGCCAGTGGGTCAGAGTCGCAACCCACCTAACTGTGTCGAACGTTAGCTGACTCTGAAGTTGAGATATTAGTTCAATGCTAGCGCTGCCCTACTTACTTGCAGCACATCCTGCCTTAAATTAGCTTGAATGGCCAATATTCTCGTATACCTTGGCCCAAGACGTTAATTTGCCCAGATCTCTGGTGACTGTAATTACTAACTATTTTGGTCATTGATATTAATTTCCCATTAAGATCTAAAATACTAGTAGCCAAGAAGTCATTTCTTGCCTTAAGCGCTCGAAATTCCTGGTTTAACACATCTGTATCATAGCTATTATCCTCACATCCTCCAAAGATTGATTCTAGGATTCAAACAAACCCCCTAAATGTGCTACGACTCCCTCTGGTTCTTTTAGCCTTCAGAACCAGCTCCTCAATATCTGAAAACATGTCCTTTTCGCCTTGTAAGATATGGTTATACGACTCAATTAAGCTACATTTACTGCTTCTGCCGTTTCACCGTTTACGTGTAGAAAAATAGCTATTATTTAAATGCTACAACTGTATCGACTATCTGTCGACAGGGTGGTAACAATTTTGGAGGGGTTGCATTTACTCTTATCGGGATCACAAAATAATGTGTTAAATGTTCCACTGAATTATCCAACATACCTACCCGTCGAAAAATGACTCTGTGGTTTAGATTAATTTCCAGGTTGTTGCCAGCCAACTGTAACGTTTGTAGATCTGCACTATTTGCCACACATCCACCCAACAATAAAAACCATATGCACATCAGCACTGTGACCACAAAGTTCCGTATCTCACCGGTAGGGTTGAATCGGGTCGTCGCTCTTGTATGCCGGCGCAATGTCATCTGCAGCCTATCAGTAGGGCCGGAGTTCGTGGTTCTGTAAATAGAAAATTTGAGAAGCCTCAGCGGGGCGGACCAGATCGACATGACGGTCCCCAATCTCCGGGAGACTGGGTCGCTCTACGGCCCGTACCCATGGGCTCTGCAGCAGTTCAGTTCCTTTATTCCTTTATTCCGCTCCTCCGCACTCATTCTTAATAAAGTATTATTGACTCCTTCAAGACAGTTGATGTCCTAGGGTATGTAGGTATTGGGTAGACACCACGACGTATGCGTAGTATTAGTCCCATCGGAGACGGGTGGTAGAATGGGTATCGACCAAATGAAGCCGCAAACAGGACTACCCCTATTGCCCACATATCAGCGGGCTTCCCCCTATAAAAGGGTTGTAAATTAGCAACCTCCGGGCTCTAATAAGCTGGAGCCCCATGTCGGTGGCTAATTCTGTCGTCATTGACGGAACACACGTGGACGCCGTCTATGTCCACCAGACGCAGTTGATAGCGGTCAGAGTCGACAAAGACCCAATTCTTCAATTTAATATCCCGCAAACAAATATTACGGGAATGAGCAAATTCTATCGCCTGCACCATTTGTTTCCCGTACACTTAACTAACGGCTCGTCAATCCACTTTCTAACCATTATAAAATCATGGAATTCACCGTAATGGGGTGGATACAGTAAAAGTCGTAGATGCTTAAGGGTCTCAGTTTCAACCAAGACCATTCGAATTCCTTCGGGTAGCAGTCGAACTTTTGCTCTATCGTCATTGGACGATTCCAAGCGGGTTGTGATAGATATTAAGTGACGATATACATCTCCGGATACATAATGGCCTGTCCGCTCTGTATCGCCTTCCTCCATAACAATAGACTTTGGTGGATTAATATGATTTATTCCCTGTAACTCTTTAATAGAGTTTGGCGGTGGTTTATCTGCTATTAGGCTACCTTCGCTAGTGTCTAGTTTCTACAGGGCTCCTCATCATGAAGAAGCGTCATGGTTGCAAAAGTCTGAAAAAACATTAAAGTATTTGAGAAAGCTGTCTGTCTTGACAAATTAGGATGGGTAGTTTTGAGGTCAGCGAGGTGGCAACCGCTAGCCTGGCGAGAACGGATTTTTCTCTGAATACTTGTAACAATTTGCCTTTTGGACAAATGCGTAGTCACGCCTCCCAAAAAACTGAATCAGGATCCATTCTTCAGGATTCTTTGGCACCTTTATGGTGATGTCATCCGGTTCTGCAACTCGTGCCGGATAATACGGATACCCCCCTAATTTCGCCCATACGATTTCTCCCGTTTCAAAACTTTCGACTTTCTGTTCTTTCTGTTTCTCTCTGTAACTATCTGAATTATGGATGGTGCTATGACCGGTTGCCCTAGGGGTTTCCTGACGACCTGTTACTAGTGCAGATTCTGGATTGAGACATGAAGTTCTCTGGCTGTCTTCTGATTCCAAACTAACACACGGCTTCAAGCGATTAACATGCAATACATCGTGTTTCCGACTATCGCCCTGACAAGGAAAAATTTTGGCAGTTTCAGCGGTTGGCCTGGCTATTATCCGAAATGGTCCATGCCATTGATGTGTTAACTTTGGGGATTTCCCTTTTGTCACCGCGGGAACATGCAACCATACCTTAGCACCAACCTCAAAACTACATTCTCTAGCATCCCTGTCATAGTAATGCTTTTGTTTTTGTCTAGCAGCATTCAGATTTTTTCTTACAATTTCCCTACTTTCTTGCAAGCGTTCGAACAGCACTTGCCGGTAATCCCGGGGCTGATCCCTCAAACTTTGACGAAAATCACTTTCATCAGGGAACACGTGGTCTCTACTGTATACGAGAAAGAACGGAGTTTCCTGCGTTGAGTCGTGTATGCTAGTGCGGTACGCTAGTAACACAGTTGATATATATTCGTCCAGTCCTTTTGATTGGCACTAGTGTACATTGACAAACTTGTGATGAGAGTTCGGTTCATTCTCTCACAGCCCCCATCTGTTTGAGGGTGGTAACCTGTAGTATTTAATTTTCGGACATTCAGCAATTTGCAAACTCCTGTAATTAGATCAGACTAGAAATTTGTACCCCTATCACTTAAAAGTGCTCGCGGCGCTGAATGCCTGCAAATAATTTCGTTAACCAAAAGTTCAGCTATAGTTTCTGCCTGTATGTTAGGAACCGCAAACGCTTCCGGCCATTTGGTAAATAAGCACGTGAATACTACTATGTGCTTATTTCCTCTCTGTGTCTAGGGCAAAGGTTCCACACAATCTACACTTAAAATTTCGAAAATTTCAGTTGTTTCAATAGGTTTCATGGGCACCTTAACCCTTATTCGTGACCCTTTCTTGGTGGCACAGTCCACACAACTACGACACCACTTCCTGCTGTCATCATACATTCGGGGCCAAAAAAATCTCTTACGAATTCTTCCAAAAGTTTTATCAACCCCACAGCGACCCATTTGATCGTGATAAATTTCCAAGATTTCATTTTGCAGAGGTTGGGGCGCTAGTTGTCACGACTTCAGCCTCCTCGTCCTTACGTGATCATGTCAAACATGCCATAAGAACCCTTGTTCCGTATAGTAGTTGGGAGCCACTATTTAGCGGGCTTGTTTGGTTTCTTCTGGTAACTCCCCGGATTCCAAATATCTGCTTATACTAGCCAAAAAGTTATCTGAGCCCTGTAAAATTTTAACTTTTTCTAATATGGTCGGTAGTCGGGAGTCTCCCTCTTGAGTAATCTGTCCATGACAGCTCTGAAGAATAGGAGCCCGACTCAAAGCATCAGCATGCTTATTTTGCGTCCCCGCCTTGTGTCTGACCTCAAAGTCGTACTCCTGAACCTCCAGAGACCACCGACCTAAACGTGACGACGCATCTTTGACGGAATTTAGCCACCGCAAAGGCGAATTTTCTGTGTAAAGTACAAAATGCCGACCATAGAGATATGGCCTAAAATGCTTCAAAGCCCAAACAATAGCTAACATTTCCCGCTCGATGATTGAAAATTTTGCTTCTTGCTTAGAGCCCTTGAAGCATAAGCGGTTACCACTTCCAGTCCATCCCCTCTAACTTGGCCTAGCACGGAGCCTATTCGCCTATTCCGTATAATGAAGCATCCGTAGAGAGTATGAACTGTGCTTCGAAGTCAGGGAATGCTAAAATTGGAGCTGATACAAAGGTATTTTTTAGAACAGAGTAGGCGTCCTCACAGTCAGGCGTCCATTGAAAGGGAGAATTTTTAGCTGTTAAGCGGTGCGACGGCTTTGAAATCGTAGCACAGCTTTTGATGAAACGCCTGTAGTAGAACGATAGTCCCAGAAAACCTCTAACTTCTGATACCTTTTTGGGGGTGGGAAAGTTTTGAACTGCACGAACTTTTGCTGGGTTAGGCTTGACTCCTGATGCTGAAATTATATGCCCCAAAAAGGGCACTTCCCTGCGACCAAAACAACATTTCTTTAATTTGAGCTTCAACTTTCCATATCGCAGACGATTAAAAACGCTTTGCAGTGCCGCCAGGTGGGAGTCAAAATCTCCTGTATCTACTATAATATCGTCGATATACACTAGACAGTTTTGATACTGCAGACCGACTAATAGCAATTCCATAGTACGCTGAAATGTACTGGGCGCATTTTTGGGTCCGAACGGCATTCTTGTATACTCATACAATCCAAGAGATGCACAAAACGCTGTTTTTTGAATATCCTCTGGGGCTACACTAACTTGATGGTAGCCTGAAGCTAAATCCATCGTAGAAATATATTTTGCTTTGCCCAAGTAGTCAAGTGTTTCATCTACCCTGGGAATGGGGTAGTAGTCTCCCACAGTTACTGCATTTAATTTCCTGAAATCGACGCAAATCCTAAGTCCTCCGTCCTTCTTATTGACAAGGATTATAGGGCTAGACCAAGGGCTCGCACTCATACGTATAATTCCCAGAGCCTCCATGGTCTCTATTTGTGTTCGCACTTGTTCCCGCTGTGCTTCAGTGTGCTTCAGGTATGCGGTAAGGTTTTTGCCTCAACGGGGTGATTCGCCCGTATTAATCGTATGTTCAACTAGGAAACACTGGCCCAGATCAAATTCGCTCTTTGAATTCCGCGCTGTCGGAATAAGAATTCAACAAGTGTATCAGCTTACGTTGTTCCAGGGAGCTTAAATCAGACTCAGTAAAGTTTAACCCCGTAAGAACGTCGTTAAAAGCATCCTTAGCCCCTCCGTGGTCACTCAGACAGACCTGTGGCTCGTCTGTTTCAGTTAACATAGAGAATGTCCCGATGCTAGTACCCTTATGTAATTTGACTGTATCCGGAGATGCATTTGATACCAGAACTGGTGCACCATTGTATCCCGTTGTCACTACCATGGTCGCAGGGACCAAACCGTAACTACCCAGTAAATTATCACTTGGCTCAATTAAGCCTATGCTATTATCAAGGGCACATCCCACTTCTGCTCTCAGGACGGCTTCTGTCCTTCTTCTTCTTGTGGTAATTTTACCTGGCAAATGTAGCTGCCCCGACACGTAGGCAGGCCGTTTTAATTCTCTCTGAGAATTCGTCAACGATGCTTACTTTGCTGTCGTTTATTTCGGCAATTTCGACAGTCTTACCCATTGAATTACTCATTTCCGTCCTATCTGGGTAGAGATGTACACACCCCCGCTAACGCTTCTAGAGCGTTTGTTCTTAGAATTACGTCGTAGGGAATATCTGTAGCTACGTAGACATATAAATTAAGCGTTCTTCCTGCTACAAGAAAATCTGCAAAACAGCCACCAATCACTGTTACAGCGTCACCTGTAAGAGATGTAATAGTTAGGTCTCGACAGGTCTGTAAACTGGAGTCTTGTAACCCGTGACGAAGCAGGGTTACAGTGCTGCCTGTTCAATTAACATTTCAGCTTTGTTTCCACACACTAACCCAGAAATTAGCGGTGTTCTTCCTACCGCAGCGTTAGGGAATACACCATTATTAACAGTAGCCACCCCCTGAAAATTTTGCAATAAATCGTTTGCTTGGGAACTATTTGTGTGTGCGGTTAAGAGTCTATTTATTAAGCGTCTGTTTTGCTCCCTCAAAGATGTAACTTCCTCACTATCGTGTGACTGGTTGTCTGTTGCAACGTGGTTGTTACCTGTTTGATCTATTTCACCGTCCGAGTCATGGTTAGTCCTGACATGATTAGAAATATTATAGCTCATGTCCTGGATATGAAAACGTCGTGGATTGGGGTTTGGTTGTCGAGGGGGTACTCCCATATTTCTGGGGCAGCGTGCGCGAATATGGCCAAGCCTTCCGCGCAAAAAGCAGACGGGCCTGCCGTCAGTGGTTCTCTCATTTCTTTGGCCAAACCCCGGCCTTTGAAATTCCCTATGGGAAATTCTTCCGCGAGTGTTATCTTGCGACTTTGCCTGAAATTTGGGAACTGACAATTCCTTAATTGCCTGTACCATCTGAGATGCAAAACCCTCATACTGTTATTGCTGCTCTTTAATTAGATCTAATAAACTTTTCATTGTATCATCATCCCGTTTATAAATGAGAGATGACTCTCGAGTTGGCGAATTACTAAACTTTACTGATCGCACAACTTTGTCATCTTGATCCATTTCCTCAAAAGTTTCTTGCTCTTTAGCTCTAACCACTGCGTCTTCAAAAGACGTTGGCCTGCTCGACAAAACTAATGGTCGAATACTTTTTCGCAGTCCGTTCATAAAAACTTCTTTAATTAAACGATCCCTGGAATTACCCTTCATACTGTCCCGTAAGCTTTCCTAGCAAAATTTTGAACCGCTCTAGCAAATTCTTCTACTGTCTCTCCCGTTCTTTGCTGACGTTCGTATAAAGTCTCTAAAATCGTCACCAATTTCTCCTTTATACACGTATATCCTTTACACATGTATATATATATATATAGTATGTGCAGAGTCCGATACACTACAGGCCCCTTCAGCCTCTTTTACCGCACTTTATACTGTCTTATCGCGTCGGCGTTTCGACAGCCCGTCACGTAATCTACGTCCTGAGTCGAAACCCAACCTCGTCCCTACAACCTTAACCAAGCCGACAGCGGCCAGCCTTAAAAAGCCTAACTTATCGACTTCTAAAACCGAGTCGTTTCGTCGCACAATCTATCCTTATATGAAATTACATATATGAAATTATATGTTTTCTTAAAATTGACTTATACAATTTCAGTCATCGGCAGCCCGACAAAGCGGACACTTTACTACTTATATGCATAGAGATTGTTAAATACACTAATGTAGCATTAAGTCTGGGATTTCTGTTTCTTGCTGCTTCCAGCTGTGTACGTATGCATAAGCTGAACGTAATAAGTAGCTATATAGGCGAACCACTATATAGGTGGCATCTAAACATATGCTTCTTTACGTAGCACCGACTACATGCGCCCCATTTTTCAGTCAAAAGCGTCCCCGCTTGTTTTGCTTCCAATGCTCAATAAAGTGTATGCCACTTTCTGTTGGCAGTATGCCTATGTAGTGAAAGATGGCGTCTAAAAGGCTGGACACGTTAAAGAGAAGCCAATCGGAGCTGTGAACTGCAAGCGTAGAAACACAAATGTTATATAAGGCGGAGGGTAAGGAGAGCTAGAGAATCTTCCGAGAAAGTCATTGAAATTAGCTTTTACCTTTAGATTTTTTGGCTTCGAGATAAAATTTGGTGATCGCTTTAAAGCTAATAAACCAGTGGACAAACATTTTACAAAACCGGAAGTCATCTCATTAAAAGTTTAAGATTCCGCAGACCCTAATTAAATTTTAAATTTAAATTTAAAATGGCACAGATGAACCACCACATTTGCTTTAATAATAAGCAATTTTTAAGAGAATCGCATAGCATAGGTTCCGCATTTGATTTCAAAGGTTTCAATCATTGTCTAGTCCGCCAGATAGCAAAACGTTCCTCTTATGTTAAGGCCAGGCATTGTATCATTGTCACAGTTAGGTTTTAGGTCATAGTAATTTCAGTTCAGTTATATACATATATACATATTATATACATATTCAGTTATATATATATGAGTGGATTTCTGAGTAGTTCAGATATCGAGTCGTTGTTAGCGGACAACCTTGAAAAATCGATTTTCTTCTTACTATGCCAGTTGATTAGGATTAGTAGGCACAGTAAAACCTGCAAATATCAGCTTGTTTTGATGAGCGGTTAATGAGTAAGGCCCATTTTTGTGATTTTGCCATGGCAGCTAAATGGCCAATTCTACTTCTTGACTTTGTTCCACTGTATTGAAAGACATAGACGTGGTACGGTGTTACTTTTGGTCCTCAAATTGTTCATAGAGCTCTACTATGGCTATGCAAAAGGCGTTCTCTTCAGCTGTCATGCAGTTTCCTAAAACTGCAGTTTTTAGGTCACTAACCCCACCAGTCGAGGGGAGCGTGAAGTAAGTTCATTCGAGCTAGAGAGCTTATTACTGCTAAGCCAGACGCAATTTTTTAATATGTCATTTTTAGGATCATAATATACCTGCTAGCCAAAAATGAGCCAAATCCCAAACCCAGTTTTGAGATATGGCTCTTCAAAGTTTGAAAAATCACCAATTTTGGGCCAAAACAGCGATTAAGCCAAGTTTGGGCCGCCATAGCCGACTAATGGGAAAAGATAATGAGCAAATATTATCACCACATAAACTAGGTACCATAGACAGTGTTTTAGACCAATTTCAGCCATATCTGAGAAATTTTATTTTTTTCGATTTTTCGGTTGCATTTTGGGTGTTGAAAAATCGAAAAAATAAGATATTTCGAACTTTGAAGAGCCATATCTCAAAACTGGGTCTGGGATTTGGCTCATTTTTGGCTAGCAGGTTTATTATGATCCTAAAAACGACATATTAAAAAATTGCGTCTGGCTTAGCAGTAATAAGCTCTCTAGCTCGAATAAACTTACTTCACGCTCCCCTCCACTGGGGGGGTCAGTGACCTAAAAACTGCAGTTTTCGGAAACTACATGATAGCTGAAGAGAACGCCTTTTGCATAGCCATAGTAGAGCTCTGTGAACAATTTGAGGACCAAAAGTAACACCGTACCACGTCTATGTCTTTCAATACAGTGGAACAAAGTCAAGAAGTAGAATTGGCCATTTAGCTGCCATGGCAAAATCACAAAAATGGGCCTTACTCATTAACCGCTCATCAAAACAAGCTGATATTTGCAGGTTTTACTGTGCCTACTAATCCTAATCAACTGGCATAGTAAGAAGAAAATCGATTTTTCCAAGTTGTCCGTTCTATCTGCGAGCATCCCAGAAATCGACTCATATATATATATATATATATATATATATATATATATATATATATATATATATTTATATATATATATATATATATTTATATATATATATATATGAAATAAGCATAATTGATAAATGCGGATAAATATGAAACGTTTATGCCACGACAAATAACAGTTTGCCAAATAAATACGGCTATGATGTAATAAAGTTTGCCAAATATATAAAGTGACGAAGTAACCAAAATTCAAGGCAATTTAGACAAGCATTTTAGGTATACGACCCAGGGAAGTAAGAAAGAAGATTTGAAGGCAAACCACGGATCAGTGGGGCCATTTTGGCAGCCTCCAGTTCGTCGCCAAAATTCTATCCTGCTCCCTCCACGACACCCTTGAGCACCGGACATCTGACATAGGTTCGATGATAGGTGCCACCTGCTACACTGCCCGACCCAGTGCACTCGGGGACCGGACACAGCAACTCTGTTCCCAGAAACGGCTCAAAAGCTGAAGCAGCTCTACCAGAGGCTGCTCGAGCCCCTTCAGCTCCATATAAGAGAGTCGCGAAATGTACCGGAGTGTAATGGGGCGACAGCGCGGGCATGCCCTCCGTCACAACGGGTCCTTGGCACAGTTGAGCGCCAGAGAAATCCCCCGCCACAGTTTCCGAACGGCTGAAACGGGTGACTCCCGGCAGGTTGAAGTATCCCACGCCGGAAGCTGGTCCTCTCGCCTCCCCCACAGAAGTCAGAAAAAACCTCTGTGGTGGCTGTTGCGGGGCCCAAATGGAGAGGCTGAGCTGCCCTCCTTGGACACTTCCACTCGGACAAGAGGATCCTGCGCTCCCCGTCCATTGTGGCTCTCCAAGAGTGCGCGAATATCCCAGTCTCGAGCATCCATAAGGGACGCCCAATCTGCAATATATCTAAACGCCTGACCACGTCCAGCAGCAAAAGCGCTGGCATATGACCCCTGGGCATCTCCAGCGGTCGGGGGGTACACCCAATTGAGCCCGGTTGGTGCCGACCCAAACTGAGACGGCGGCCATCCACCGGACGTATTGACTCCCCCGCCATTAGCCAGAAGGCATCGGTGGTAGGCCTGGAGGAGGAGGAGGCGAATTGAGGGGAGGTCCGGCTCCGGGGTACGGAGGCCCCATCCTTATTAGAGTAGCCGGAAGAGGCGGGATATAACTTGAAGACCCTCCGTATGACTGCATCATCGAAAACAATTTTCTGGCCAAACTATTAATGCCAACAAAAAACGTATATTTTGGCGAAACCGAAATCTCAAATATCAAGTCCAGTTATTGTTTTGAAAACTTTGAGGTTCCCGATTTAAACCTTTGCCTTGCTGTTTGCCACTTTCTCGTAAAAAAGCCCGTTTATCTTCTAGTATTTTATTGACGATTCTTTTCGTGTTTGAAAGGATACAGGGTTACTCCGTACAGTGAAAGTTTTTTGAGTGAAACGAATGCAAAAAAACTGAATGAATAGAATAAGTTTATATACCAGAGATATATGTATGTTTAAATCTACCATCGTAGGTATATACAACTAAGATATAGACACCCGGGACGGCTATATTTCAGCTTTGCTAAATATAGATTCCATTAAATATTTCTATGTATACAACACTACACTAACAATGTATACGTAAGCATGGATACAACAACGCCAAACGGTGTACAGTGAGCCACTACGTTTTAAACAGAACGGGAGCGCTTCCGATGACTCAGCAGCCTTCCACCGTAGCTACGCAGTTTCGACGGCCTCATAAACCAGCCCAGGGGGGAAAAACGTTGTCCTCCCCTAGCCGGAAGCATCCAATCGGGGAAAACATTAATGCCAACGGTTTCGGCCACCAGGTTAGCATATTTCACGCACTGCTGAATCTCAGTATAACCTTTCCGTCTGGTCCAAAACAGTAGCGACAACACCAGACCACGGGGATGTTCTGACACCCACGCAGAACCCAAAGACCCTCCACTTAATTTATATATATGGTGCACGTATTTTATTTTCTCGATTTTATAGGTTGTGAAATATTTGTTAAACACTTTGCACCATTCTGCTGGATAGACACACTTTGCACACACTTTGGCCTCGCCGTACTACATAAGTCATATAAAGGTTTGCCACCGGATCGTACTTTCGTGGTTCTCTCATTTCTTTGGCCAAACCCCGGCCTTTGAAATTCCCTATAGGAAATTCTTCGGCGAGTGTTATCTTGCGACTTTGCCTCAAATTTGGGAACTGACAATTCCTTAATTGCCTGTACCATCTGAGATGCAAAACCCTCATACTGTTTTTGCTGTTCTTTAATTAGATCTAATAAACTTTTCATTGTGGGATCATCATCCCGTTTATAAATGAAAGATGACTCTCGAGTTGGCGAATTACTAAACTTTACTGATCGCACAACTTTGTCATCTTGATCCATTTCCTCAAAAGTTTCTTGCTCTTTAGCTCTAACCACTGCATCTTCAAAAGACGTTGGCCTGCTCGACCAAACTAATCGTCGAATACTTTTTCGCAGTCCAATTAAACGATCCCTGGAATTACCCTTCATACTGTCCCCGTAAGCTTTCCTAGCAAAATTTTGAATTGCTCTAGCAAATTCTTCTACTGTCTCTCCTGTTCTTTGCTGACGCCTATGAAGCACAGAACTGGATGTAGTATCTGTTAGCACTTGTGTTAAAGCATCCTTAACTTGATCCCACGAATTGTTAATACCAGCAGGGAGAGCTTCCCAGGCGTCAGCTGCACCTCTTAAAAATGCTGGAAAAAGTTTAACTTTACTAGAATCCGCCCAGTCATTGATTAATGAAATACGTTCAAAAGTTCGAATAAAGTCTCTAAAATCGTCCCCAATTTCTACTTTATACACCGGGATTTGTTTAACGTCCATCAAACACTTGGACCGGTCTAGTTCGCACTTATCATCAGGCGGCATAGCGAACTCAATTTTTCGTCTACGTTTTCGCTGTTCAAAGTTAGTAACAAAATGACTAATAACAGGGGTTTCAAAATGAAAAGACCCCCTTCTTTTTTCAACTATAGGGTCCTCAACAAAATATTCTTGCACAAGTTAAGAGAAACAAGAACTTAGGCTTCGAATGCCTGAAGATATGTACGATCCGTCTGACGACTCTTGGCCAAAATTGCCTGAGCCAGCGTTTTCAAAAACAGAACCCGAACCCGACTCGGATTGCTCGAAGTGTGGTACTTTCACTCCCTCGAAAATTTAAAGATCCTACCCAGTGCGCTAAACTGTAACCGGCCTAGTCTGCTACTAACCCGATTACCAGAGAGAGTTTGGCCGAGATATGCTACTAGGCTCCTACTACTACTGCTACCCAAGACCTGACCAAATTCCAGCCTTTATTTACTGATTTATACTCTACTAATACAGGGTGACAATAAAGTCGTACAGTGGACAACCTACTACAACAATACATACATACATATATATGTATATATATATATATATATATATATATATATATATATATATATATATATATATATATATATATATATATATAAAAAATATATATAATATATATAGTACGTGCAGAGTCCGATACACTACAGGCCCCTTCAGCCTCTTTTACCGCACTTTATACTGTCTTATCGCGTCGGCGTTTCGACAGCCCGTCACGCAATCTACGTCCTGAGTCGAAACCCAACCTCGTCCCTTCAACCTTAACCAAGCCGACAGCGGCCAGCCTTAAAAAGCCTAACTTATCGACTTCTAAAACCGAGTCGTTCGTCGCACAATCTTATATATCCTTATATAAAATTACATATATGAAATTATATGTTTCCTTAAGATTGACTTATACAATTTCAGTCATAGGCAGCCCGACAAAGCGGACACTTTACTACTTATATGCATAGAGATTGTTAAATACACTAATGTAGCATTAAGTCTGGGATTTCTGTTTCTTGCTGCTTCCAGCTGTGTACGTATGCATAGGCTGAACGTAATAAGTAGCTATATAGGCGAACCACTATATAGGTGGCATCTAAACATAAGCTTCTTTACGTAGCACCGACTACATACGCCCCATTTTACAGTCAAAAGCGTCCCCGCTTGTTTTGCTTCCAATGCGCAATAAAGTGTATACCACTTTTAGTTGGCAGTATGCCTATGTAGTGAAAGATGGCGTCTAAAAGGCTGGACTAATTTAAAGAGAAGACAATCGGAGCTAAGAACTGCAAGCGTAGAAACACAAATGTTATATAAGGCGGAAGGTAAGGAGAGCTAGAGAATCTTCCGAGAAAGTCATTGAAATTAGCTTTTACCTTTAGATTTTTTTGGCTTCGAGATAAAATTTAAGTCTGGGATCTCTGTTGCTGCTTCCAGCTGTGTACGTATGCATAGACTGAACCCAATAAGTAGCTATATAGGCGAACCACTATATCGGTGTGCATCTAAACATATGCATGTTTACGTAGCACCGATTACACTATGATGCTTAGCGACTATCCTCCGAGTCACTCCAAACAAACACCCAGCATGTACTGAGTATACACCGAGCATACTCCAATCATACTCAATTCTTGCTCATAAACTCTTCCATTCCGTCCTTGCTTTTTAGTAGGTACATGATTTTGCTTACCTTCAGTCCCAGCTAGTTTGGCTTTCCTGTTTTCCAGGTAGACCCACCGTTTTGCACCAATCATATATGTTTTCAGCCTGCCATTCGTTTCATTTCTCGTCACTCCTTCCTTTCACTAAGTCTACCTTGAACCTACTTTTCCGACAATTTCACTCACGGATTAGCTCCGGGACCTCCCGCTTTGGAATTCAGAATCATCTAGATAAACATCACTTTCAAAAACTTAACTCAAACCTCTTCCGGTTTACGAATTAAGGACCGGGTTGTTTTTGAAGGTTGAGAGACTTTTGGCATATCAATGGTGAAATAAGCTGGAAGTGATTACGTGAGAAAAAGAAAAGTTTGCTATTGTTTCTGAATTGGGAAATCTTAGAACGGGGGTTGACTAAATTCAAACAAGTAAACCAAAGCTATAAACTTCTAAATTTCTTTAATTCACCTCACTCAAAAATGTTAGTATCTTCTCAAGAACGACGCAGTGCAATTTATTTTCTTGTGGACTCGAATTGAAACTACAGCGGTCAAATTAAACTATTGTAGAAAGGTGCATTTTAATTGTGCAGCTACGCTTCAGTTGCAATATAAATTTAACTGAGAATAGTTAGGGTAAGACAGAGCTCATTGTTGAGATTTTTGTGTAACTAGATACAGCTGACAGAGTAATGATTTTAATACAAATACTTATCCCCCACTGGGTAATAAACTTTAAACTGTAGGGTTAAGTCTTTGGCTCTTGGTGGCCCAAACGGCAACTTGCAATCAAAACGTATATGACACAAATGATTTGTAAGACCATATGGCGTAGTTCTATCCATCACATTATTTCGCTATTCGCAGAATGTCAAAGTATCGTTGACTACTGAATGTTATATGACAATGTCAAAACAAGATGTAATTACAAACATTTCTAGACATACTAATAATTCATTGCTTTAATTGCTTGACTCGTTTATTCTTGATTTTTTGCACTTCTCAATTGACTAATTCATTCAATTACCGCCTGAAACAACAAAACAGTTAACGAATGTGTTCTAGTCCACCTCTTCACTGCACGTGTCAATCTCGATACTTTTCTCGACAGACTTAGTACTTTATTGCTGATTTTTGGCATAGTATCTAAAACCAAAAAGTAGCATATAGCTAATTTGGTTGTTTAATCATATTATAAAGGGACATTTAATACTACAGTTGTGTTGGTGGAGGAGGTATTAATATTAGAAGCATTCGCGGTATTATGGTATACTCAAAATTGGTGCCTTCTTTTGCGCAAAGCCATTCAAATTTCATTTGCGAAATCGCTTGTATTTATTTAGTCATAAGAATTGCTCCCTTTTAATTTCAGTCTTCGTTTGACTTTATAATTAAAGATATTCATAGTTAATAGTAGTTTTTAGTTTTTAAAGGGGCAATATGTTGATTAATTTAATTCTTATACTTGACATAAGGAATCTTACTCTCCTGCGGCAATAATGGGCCTCAAATTATTGAAGAAATTTTGGCTTGTAGGAAGCTGGTTGGCCCCCCAAAATTGGAAGAAAAAAATTAATCCTTTAATTTTCTCTCCTGCTGAGACGTTGGTCTGTATTAAAGAAAAGTGTTAAGGTCAAATGTAAAGGTCAATAGTTTGGGGGCCCATGTCAGATTCTCTAACTGAGTACAAAGTATTGATACTTTCTAAAACAGTAGTTTAAAGGTTAGAGCAATGCTATAATACTATGTTATAATAGTTTCAAAATAAAAGTTAAAGCTTCCCGATAGTGTGAATCTCATTAAATGTGTTACTCTTATATATTAAACAAAATTGTGCTAAGTTACACAGTTTAATTTTAGCTTTAAGGACATTACTGTTTTAGGAATTAATTTAGTTTTAAATTTAAAAAACAACTTTCTGAACATTTTTAATATGTACAGCTACAGTAGAACTCTATTTTAATCCATGCAACTTAAGACTTACTTACTTACTTTAATTAATTAAATTAATTTCATTTTATAGTTGCGATAAAATCAGTTTAATTGTATAATTTCTTGTCAAATATTCAAATACGGTTCGAAGTAGAAAAGTGGAGACTTCTAAGTTCTATATATAATTCGTACTTTTGCACTAGCTTTGCAGTTAGAGAATCTGACATGGGCCCCCAAACTATTGACCTTTGCATTTGACCTTTCCACTTTCCTTTAATACAGACCAACGTCCCAGCTGGAGAGCAATTAAAGGATTAATTTTCTTTTCCAATTTTTGAGGCCCCACCAGATTCCTATAAGCCGAATTTTTAAGAGCACTCTTTCCACATTTCCACAACGCGAAGCAATCGGTATCTTCTGGTATATAGCACAACTAAACGTTTCTGAAATTCTAGAGTAGTATCAGTCTGGGCGCTAACATCCTTCGTTTCCTTCCTAAAAAATAAATAAGCAATAAGCGAAACAGTTCATTATACAACCTTTTGTTACATATATCCTTCATTCATAAATATTTTTGTGAAAGTGTGTTACAGAATAGAAATGTACAGCTGGACAATTTGTAGGCTTTTGCAACAATATAATTCTTCTCATGGCACAGGACAGGAGAAAGGTTCTCGAAAAGCTAAAATAAATAATTTATTGGTATAGTTTGAAACTTAATATTAATTAGAAACTGAAGATAAACTTTAACCAACTGTTAAATTCCTGCATGGCTGAAAGGTATGTTGAAACAATTCACACCAATAATTGTTATTTTAAAACATACAAAATGGGATAGAATCCGGAATAGAGCTTCTCATTATTAGAAGCCATGTATACTAGATTCACAGCAAAAATATTGTGAAAGTGTGGAAATAGGCAATTGCCTGAAATAAAAACAAAAAATAAATAACCTTTCACTACAAAACAGCAGAAATGTTAAATTAAGAAGAAGGAGTATAGGAACCTTGGCCTGTTCCACTTTTAAAGTTTCTTTGACAAAGTTGTTGTGAAAATATTTTTAGATGCTATGTATCACTAGACCAAATTGAAAGCAAAGCAAAACAGGACTTGGATGGAGCTGGGGTTGAAACGGTTTAGAAAATGTATGTATTGTGAGTGAAATGAATTTGAAGTGTACCCAATACTTCTTTCAAGGTTTCATTCAAATCGTGAATCAATATGTTCTTAAATACAAGTTATTCTCTAAAGTGATCTTCAAAAACCAAACTCAATGGTTTTTCTTTGACTTTTCTCCAAACTAGATTCGAAGTGTTTTCCCTCATGGTACGTCCTATCAAAGTGGATCCTCTCGCTAAGCAATAGCTGCCCATAATTAATTGACTAACGGAGCGTTGGGAAATGTAAAATAGCTCTATCTTAGTCAAAAACAGGTAGCAAGTGGTTGCTAAACGTTTGAAAATTTAAAATAATATTACATTTGGCGCAACGCTATAAAGCCTACCGGTAAGGCAAATGATCCTTCAAAGAAAGAATAAAAGATTAAAGAAAAATATCTTGGCGATTCCACTTTTCATGAACCCATAACTTGGCCAACAATGTCTAAATATGTAAAAAAATATGACTACACTACCGAACCCTTTAATAAGAGAAATGTGTAAACTCATTACCGAAGCAATGGTATTGGAAGTACCGGGGTACAGGGGCACTGGGGGTACAGCGGGTACAGGAGGTACTAGGGGTACTTGGAGCACTTGGTGTACAGGACGCATTAGGGTTGCAGACGGTACTTGATTACATGCAGTACTGGGAGTGCAGGGAAGATATCGGGGGTGTACTGGCTGTTCAGGGGCAGTGGGATTACAGAGGGCACTAGGTTTGACAGACTTTCTAAGGATTACAGGAAGTAGCATGCAAGTCTCCACCCAATGGTTGGAATCTTGGAAACATAAACAAAGACAGTTCTAGCTTATTAGATTACAACAATTTTGCGTTCCAAAAGCTGCACTTCTATAAAAGGAATTATTCAATACGAGCATTCAAATATTTAACAGTTTATTTACGTCCCTACGTAGAAAATGCATGCACATTTGCATTTTGTGATTATTTTAGCAGCGATTCCATTTCAGGCAAACGCTTAGGTTGGTGATATTATTTTACGCTGTTTTTTGAAGTTTTACAACTTCATATATCATTTTGAAGCTTATCTGAGTGCTGGAACCGCCTCGGCGCCAATATTGTCAGCAGCGCAGTTTCGGCCAAGCACCATTGAATTTGAGCCCCGCCGAAATTTCTGTGTATGAAAACAGCATCTCGTTGTTTTAGCTCCGATTTGTGTGGCTCAACATGTCGAGCAACTTTAACCTGAATGGGCACGACGGTAATTGATTGTCGAAACAGTTTGCTAAACGTTGCAACCTAGTGTACTTCAGCTTACTGAGATAAAATGCAGGCTAATTCCAATGCAGGCTTAAATGCAACAGAATCATGGAATAACTTATACCACGCTGATCTATTCTGTATTATTGAACAGTTTTATGTCTTAGAAGGTTTATTGGTCTGACCAAAGTACATAAAACCAGGATCCGGAACAAAACCGAACGGTCAAAGCAAAACGTCTCCACGAAAAATATAACATATATATATATATATATATATATATATATATATATATATATATATATATATATATATATATATATATATATATATATATATATAATTCCACTGTCGGAGTCAGCGGGGTTAAATTTTTGGACCGGTACTCTCACCAGGCTAGATGCGGTACCTACTACTTGAAGGGTACTGACCCGCCGCAGACACCTCAAATTTGTTAACGACACAACCCTGTTTATTCCACAATCCATTGAAACTTAGCACAATAGCTTATGTCTATTCGGTTCGTTAAGCATTCATACATTCTTCTGCTTTCGTAATGATATAAATATAAAGATCTGGCATAGGAATAAGCCCCTGAAGGACCGATTTAAGATAACGAAACACGTCGACATCAACCACAGATATGTTTCCTCGAAAGCGAAAAAATTTGACAAACATGCGCAGACTGGATTCGAGTGATCTTTCCAAGACACCAGAATTTTTTGGTCCTCAGAGCATGACAAATATGGGCTTTCACGTTGCACACATAACTGGCAAATGCAAAGGTGTGAAAAATGTTAAGGGGAATCTGTAATAATCTTGCAGGAGATTAGCCCCTTTAAAGTTTTGCAACAAAGAGACCGGTTCTGGAATCACACAGAAACGGTTTTCTAAAGGCAGTACTGCTAATAGAGTAGTTTTTCCACTACCAATGTTGGCTTCCAAACATGCAACGAACACTGTTTTCCTTAAACTAAAACAGACTGGTCATAGATATTAACAATAATGTGCGTCCAGCATTTTGTTACGATGGAAATTTCCTGGAGATGTTAAATCTTAGAACTAGAAAGTAAAACGCAAAATAGTTTCTAGAAGTTTTGAAATTTTGCTAACATAACAAGATCTAAAAGTTTGTTTAATGCAAAGTTATATCAAACACATATATTTGAATGCAACGTCAGTCATTTATGAGACGATGGCAAGGAAATAAGAAGGAAAAGTTGCAATTTAAAATGATGTATGCTGCACATTAACTGAAATAAAAAGGGTAATCAGATTTTAATGGGTAGAACCTTAATGCTGGAGTTCGAAGGAAATTAATGATGACAGCTTCCTTGAAAATTATAATATTGTTGGAATGCTTGCTATTTTTATTCTTTTGTAGGGTGGTCGAATAATGGTGAAGACAGATTTGGCAATATTAGTTCCTCTAGAAACATACGGTAGGCTGTCTCCAAGATGAGGGGCAGCTGTAAGACATGGTCGTCATATCGGAGCTGGCGATGTTAACGAAGTTTATAGATAACATTGTTTTAAGAATGTGCCTAATCTTAATCTTAATCCACAATGTAAGCATAATATTTCTGGAGAATAAGAGTTTTGTGCAATACCTTCAAAATGTATGAGGCTAATACAATTATGCAATTACAATGTCATAGCTAAAAGTTGATATGTGTAATCACAGTTTATACTGAAAATTAGTTTGACCTCAGTTCTTTAACTTACAAGATTACGCACTGTCAGCAGAACTAGATAAGCGTTCAGCACATGCTTAGAGCACTCTCTTAATCTTTTAAAGAGGAATTCAAAATGCGCAACACAGGGAAAGGATTAATTTAGGTACATTAATTTGGTGAAATATTTTCTGCCATATGATTGGGGGTTCTCTGAAACAGGTTTGTGTAAGATTGAAAACAGGATTGATAAACTAAAGGACAGCGTTCAACAGGGGGTTAGTTCTCTATTATTGTACACTGCTGCTCCGCCTTTTCCCGCTACGCTAACCGTGCCGCTAGGCAAACAACTAGTAGCGCTAGACAAACTCTGAGTGCCGCTAGGCAAACCATAAGTGCCGGTAGGCAAGCCGGTATATACTCTATGTAAACTTAACTCTAACCAAAATCTTCTTTGTAAAAATGTTTTAGCGCTAGCAACTGACATCTGCAACTGATTTGGTGGCAGCTTTGGCAAACTCATAACAGTGCCAAGGATTCAGAACACTGTTATCTATTAAAACGTCTATTCCAACGCGAGATGTTTTAATGTCGGAAACACCTAACTCAGCCATAACGAATAAATACACTACAATAGAGAATATTAATACTTATTAATACAATATACAATACTAATAAGTAAATAACACAATACAGTTACTACAATTATACAATACTTCTCATTCAGTTTTGTTTGACACTTAAATTAAAGGTCAAATTGGCGACTAAGTTCTCCTAAGTACCGTAATGTGTGACTTAATTATACATTGTTTGATTATCCCGAGACGTCGGCTAGATGTAAGCAAATTGGACTCAAGAAGTGAATTATATGATCTCCTCCAATTTCCTGGATCCTGCTCTTAAATTTGCCTGCAGCATTTTCCAGAAACTTTCTGCACGCAGCTTGGAAACTGACGTGACAGACCGATTTATTGCTGCTTGTTTAATGGAGACTACTATATTGTTGAGGTGCTAACTATAACTTCATTCGGTTCGTGTCTCGACACGTGAAAATGTCTCGAGTGTTTGAGGTTTTCTAAAATGAAATGACTCGAAATATATAGAAAGACTCGAAAGTTTTGGATATTGCGTCTGTCAAAAAATATTGATCCCGACAGTAGGTAAACAATCACGCTTTCGGCACCACTAAAACCTTAAAGTGCGAATTCTTGGAAACAAAAATGAGTGAAACAGACACTTTCACAGTTTATCCTGCGCTTTCCGTGGAAACCCAAAAGTGGTGAAAACTGATTTGGCACATTCACTGCTAATCTTACACTTTCCGTGGAAACTTGAAAGTGGTGAGAATTATTTGGACACATTCACACCTCAAACTCAAACAAACTCAAACAA
>JASAND010023092.1:0-88224 GCA_030248195.1 Trissonchulus latispiculum
AGTTACGTATTGCTAAGAAAATTGCCCAAAAAATGGGTTTTACGACTAAAATTTAAAAAAATTTTCCAAGCGTTTGCGGGAATTTTTCTCCTTAAACTCACCAATTTTTGCTTAAAAATGCCCGAAAAACGTGTTTTAGCTAAAAAGTTGCTGTTTTTTGTTAAAAAATGGCAAACATCGCTTAAAAATAACTTTCAAAAGTACCCCTAAAACTCGCTCTCACAAGGAGTACCCAAATTTGCTTCCACAAGGGTCAGTGAAATTTGACCTCCCGTTCAGGTATGGACATGTCCCATCCTTTTAACTCGTTCATGTAAAGTATCGAGTTAAATTTAACTAGTTTATACTTTATACTTAGCTTAACTAATTCCTGAAAAAGCCCTTAGATATTCTATTATATATAATAGGTTATACTTAGGAGGAAGCTACAGATCAACTTGGCACTAAGCCAGAATGAAAGCTCTTAAAAAAACTCATTGAACTCTCGCACAGATGCAAAGACCTCTCTTCTAATATCCAATTGAAGCTCAAAATTAGGTTTGTGTTAACTGAAAAGTGAAACCAAATTAGGGGCTCCAGAACTTCTCTTTTCAGCTTATATATCTTTTTGAACGGAAAAGGACATTGACTTGACTGCCCTCTCTGAGGATCTCTTCTGAAGCTTAGCTTTCACTTCTTATCTACGTATTGAATTTCTGACTGTCCGCGTTAGCACAAAACTGACAATAACTGTCTTGGAAGATAATTAGTCTAATGATGAATAATCAGAGTACATGACAAAAGTTAGCTAGGCTGAAAATCTTTTTAAAGATTTAGGGATCTAAGGTAGCATAACAGTGCATAGAAATGTAATAGGAATGCGTACAGAAAGATGACTGAGTTTTGTTGCACTAAATGACTGAAAAAATGTGGGATTTGATCCGATCACCTTGCGTTTGCCATGCGAGAGGTTTGCCAGTTGAGCTACGCTGGCACAGTCGCATAATAAGGCGAATTCGAGCTCAAATATCCTGTTGTTATTCTGAAACGGATGGGAGGGTACATCATAATCGGAATTTTTGAGTGAGCAGCTGCACTGAAGCACAGCGGGGAGCAAAACGGTTCAAAACGAAGGAAAGCATGGGATCGATTCCCGGCTGGTGCTTAGGTTTTTTGTTGTTTCAGGCGCTGTTCTGAGCTGATGGGATTTGGAAAATCCTATGAAGATCTCTATACTGATCTGAAATCTCGTACGGATCAGTTTAAGGTACGTCCTACTTATTGTTTAAAGGTAAAGGTTACCACCTGGAGAAGTCTCCTACCCCCTGTCAAGGTCTAGGGATCCGGTGCTCATCCCCGGATACACAGCCGTACGGCCAGCGAGTGTCACTTCGAATGATGACTACAACCGTGAAGGAGGGGCCAGCTACTCAAGTACTTGTCATACAATGGTACAATGCGTATTAACATGGTTTCGTTTTCGTTCGATCTTCGAACCTGACAGACAGTGGTGAACTTGGCAAAACATTTTGCGACAGGGTTTTTTTGGTCGCGGACAAGTGTGCATTTTTTGTGCATTTTTAAAAAATAGTGTGCATTTTGGAAAAAATGTGTGCATTTTTAAAAAATTGCTTATTTTGAACTATAACGTACATTTTTGGCCGTAAATTTGTACAAGTAATAAAAATGCTCCTCTGGAGCATGAAAAAGTAATATGGGTGATGGTGTGAGGCTGCGAAATCAAGAGAGGACTAGTCTTTAAAATGCTTAATATGGGGCTAGGTTAAAAAATAAAAGAGGACTAGGTTGTGAGCGAATTAATATGGGCACAGCTTCGCCGAACAACCCATATTCGCGGGATTTCACGTTTCGTCTTAGCTTAGAGCTATCAATGTCAGTCAATAAAAAATTTAAGCAGTTGAATACTCATCGAATATAGTTGTTGCATGTACTGTGTTAGACTAGCTGCTAGGAAAATATACGTAAATTATCATCATTTTGTTGTGTTGAACTACCGCAGGCTCTACTACTAGGAGAGGTCTAAGGATATGGTGCTAAAGCTATTGGTCCAAGTCAGGAGGAAATAGAAGATCGTGGGAGAGTCCTAAATTATTCTTGAATATAAATTTTCCGTATAAATGGATACGAAAAATGCGCTGGTTAGTATGAAGCACTTATCGAAGAAAACGTTTGCTAAAATAAAAGTTCGAATAAAGCTCGAGCACATACCGTAGCTGTAGGTTATTTATGAACTATAAACGAAATGTATCGTGGATATGCATAATAATTTACATTTACAAACCGCGAATATGGGTTGTTCGGCGAAGCTGTGCCCATATTAATTCGCTCACAACCTAGTCCTCTTTTATTTTTTAACCTAGCCCCATATTAAGCATTTTAAAGACTAGTCCTCTCTTGATTTTGCAACCTCACCATCACCCATATTACTTTTTCATGCTCCAGAGGAGCATTTTTATTTCTTGTATATATATAATTCAAGAATTTCAAAGTAACGATAAAATTCCGAGCTGAAATTGCGGATTGATGTAATTAAGCCGCGCTAATATCTATATAAAGAAGAAATTTGATTGAAACTCGATGCCGGGGGGTCTGGGGGGCGGAGTCCCCCAGAAGCTGAGAATTTTTTGGAATTTTGGACACGGAAGAAATTTTTATGAACAATTTCTTACCGTTTTATCTGATTAATAAACGGAAATGAGAGAGCTAGCATTGTACGCGACGAACCTTACCGAACCGAACTTCATTTTTGACGATGAAGGAACGCACAGTACAATATAATATAGATGTATAAATACTTAAGCAAAAATATTTCAATAATTAATTAGTGGCTTTAGTGAAGAAGAATAAAACAAAGTAAGGTCGTTGCGGCCATGCCATGACCGAAATATAGTAAGGGAAGCGGGGGTCTGGGGGCGGCAGCCCCCAGCTAAAAGCTAGAGCTTTTTTAATATTTTAAGCACTTTGGAAATTTTTTAGAGCATTTTGTGGTTAGCGGAAGCAAAATTTGACTGTGCATTTATGTGTGCATTTTTAAATTTGAGTGTGCATTTTGGAAAAAAGTGTGCATATGCACAATAATATGCACAAAAAACCCTGTTTTGCGATCTTTTCGCGACTGCTTTTCGCAAATATTAGCACTCTAATGCGGCAAGCCTAGATCAGAACATTCTGCCCTGAAATGTTTGCACTGTTTCTAGCGAAATAGATTTGCGAAGAGCCCCTGAAATTCTGCGAAGTTCACCAGTTTCTGCTAAGTTCGTGTCGTAGGCGGCAAGTAAACTTTCTTCACCACGATTGTGATGGATACCGGATATATCCGAATAATTTCTATATTAGGATAATATATATCCGATTTCAGAAAAATATCCGTACATGTATCCTTTTACATTTCAGACAAAGAAAACCGGATACCCTGCCTGATATCCGTTAACACAAACTAGGAGGAACAAATTATCCCGGGAAGCTAGCTCACCCTTCAGGTTCCACTCGGAACCGATTTCTGGAAGAGGGGGGAGTCGAAAAATGCTGGAAATATGGTTTCTATGATTTGTTACAACAGTAAAACAATTTCTAGCTTTAGTGCTGAGCTAGAATCGAAAAATTGTTTAAGCATTTAAACAGCTAATCAACTACTGCCATTTTAAACAGCCGACAAAAACAGAAAAGTTTTTGAAATTTTATACCCTTCCGAATCAAAATTCTGGTTTTTCGGGACAGTTTCGGAATCTTGGAGGGGTGAAAACCCAAATCACTGGGGGGGGCTTCATCCTTTTACTTTTACAATTTACTTCATCCAATATATCCTACAGCAATCTGGGTCAGTGAATCAGTACAACAGTTTACTTTACGTATATAAATGTAAACATTAATATATATATATATTAGGTCGAGAGAGAGAGAAGTGTCACAAATTTACGTATATACGTATTTACAACTTGGCTGACCAGGTTTAGCTACAAATTATAATTTTTGGCGTCATTGGATAGCCATTATTATTTATTATTACATTATTGTCGTTAAACATTTAATTTAATTTGTAGTTGTAAGTAAGTCACAAATTTGCATCGTCTCATATGGCAACACTGTGCCGCTGGCTGCGTCGTTTTCGATACAGGTTGCTGGTGGACGCTGATTTGGCGGCCGCCCCATTGGCGCCTCCGTTGATGGTTTCACTCAGGTTTCGCATGTAGGGATTGGTGGAGGCAGCCACATAGTAGGAGGCCCCGCGCACCGTCTGCACGAGGGTGCTCGACTCATCGCAGTGCGGTTTAAGGCGAGCCAGTCGCCAGCAAACCACCACGGCCACGGTAGCACCTAGCAGTAGACCTGCAATTACATGAGCAAACATAATTAGCCTGTCTGGGGTGAGGGCTAGTAAAATTTTAGCGAAATTTTGTCAATTTTTTTTCTCAATTGGTGGACGAAAAGTTTGCAATTTTCGGAAGCTAAAATTGGATTGAGTGGTAGTGGTAATTCCAAAGCCTCAGTTTTCAAGCATATTTGAGCAGAAGCAATAACACTGTTTGAGAGTGTTTTCTGGGAATTCTAGCAAATTCTGAAATTTTGGGTAAGTTTCAAAAATTCTGATCTGAATTTTGGTTGGTCCCCCCATCCTAGTTTTCGACAGTAGGGGCGATCCAAGTGCGTGTGGTTTCTCGATTAAGCATATGAGAAAGAGTGGTTAGTACATACCAGATAGATTATGCAGTTAAATTTTTCTTACAAAGTGTAAAAAATGTGTTAAAAAGTGTAAAAAATGTGTAAAAAATGTTTCGATGCCAAATTCATTTCGGCTGTACCACAGTATTAGTAATGATTGATGTTATATTCAACTGTCAGAAAGGATGAGTTTAAGCATTTATTGCATGCCACATCCACTCAGGCGGTTTTTTGATAATTGACCAAGAATTTTGTTAATTGCTTGCAATCCTCCAGAAACTATTCATGTTTTCTTTTTGCATTGGTGACGACAGATTTAGCAAAAGAATAATGTATATATATAGAAAGTGTCATTTACATTATTTGCATTGGTGAGATCAGAAAATCAAGAGCATTTTCAAATTATTTATTTTCAGAATTTTCAAAAATTTCAATTTTAGTTTCAAAATTTTTAAATAACGGGAATGCTCGGTTTAAAAAATCTGTCAGAGTATTGTCTGGTGTTAGATTTCAGAAATTATTTTGGCTGTGAAATTTTTAATTCTGAAATACTTTTCCATTATGGCGTAGAATTAAGACATTAGGACATTTCGTTAAATTTTATTGACTGAGATATTCACTTAAAGAACCCGTCTTGCAGGATTTCTAAATTTTTATGAAAGGAAACAATCCTCTGAGTAGGCTATCAGACACGAGATTCAATTGCAACTGAGTTACAGTCGGCAACTCATTAATCCAAAATGAATTCCCACAAAATCCTCAACAGGGTCCAACCACGTCTTTACTTTTAATATAATTTCTTTACTTGTTGAAATAAAATACTTTTAATGGGATTTTCACGTATTGAAACAAAACCTGTCTGCAATGTGTACTATACTTGAAACACTAATTTTCGCAATCGGCGGTATATGTAGCTGTGAAAAGTGTAAAAATTGTGTAGTGTAAAAAATTCTGAAAAGTAGTGTTAAAAATGTTGAAAATATGCAAAACACTTAGTGTTAGAAATTGTAAAAAGGTGGTGTTAAAAAGATTAAAAAACCAGTAAAAAAGTCAGAAATTTTGCTACTGTTAATAACTGTAAAATGTTTTTTAACATTTTTACTTTTTTTACAATTTACAACCCTTAGTCATATTAATTAGTTAAATTAAGTTTTACCCACAATCACATCCTCCATGTGGTGTCGATTGTCTGCCAGGCCGGCCGCAGCACAGTAGAGTGCCGCACTGAGCACAGCCATCTGGTAGCTGAGCCGCAGTAGGTTAGTCTCAAGCTGGGTGGCTCTCAGCTCCGCATAGAGTGCCACAAATGCGGCTGAATAGGCGGCCGCTGCGGCATCACCGGACGGGAAGGATGTCATGCCCTGAAAGGATTGGAAATTGGAATTGCGAAAACCTAATTTGCATAATTTACCTTAGAGCCCAGAGTATACAGAGTAGAGTACATAATAGATAAGAGTGTGACAGGCTTCAAACAGTTTGCTGTCTTCTTGTGGAAACAATGCGTATGAAAACGGCAGCTTCTTCTACCATAATCGAGCATTTTGTGAATAATAATGTTTCGCTCACTAAACCCTGGTGAATGTCTTGGTAAACACAATTGTAGTAGTCGTAGACTTGGAGCAAACGTAGAGCGATTGAGCGTACACAATTGTGCAGTGAATATTAACTCTGCACTGTGGCTGTCCCCAAGCTGATAGCAGACATTGGTTGTTGCAAGCGAATTTGACTGAATTAAGAAGCAGACATTTTTTGGTTTCTCTTTCTTGCTTACTTTGCTGCCCATATAATGGAAACCTCAACCATGTACCACACTCAAATATTATTAATTTACCCTTAATTATTAGGAGTAAGTATATAATTAATATCAATTAACCATTATTATCTCTTCTGTTTCGGCTGTACAATCCTCCCAGATCAGTCGGTGACTGTCACTAAACTGAATTCTATTATCGGAAAGTTGTTGTTGCCTGCTCAGCAGGTTTGTCATATTGGGTTGGCAGAGTGCCAAAAAATTGGGTCTCAATCGACCTGAAATAAAACAAATATATATATATTTAAACATAGATAAATATGTATAAAGAAAATTGAAAATGGACACAATTTTTTGGTAAATTTCATGAATTTAAATTTTAAAAGGGACCGCCGCCAGAAGTTTATTTTCACTGAGAACAATTGCCAAATTTATGGTTACTTTTGGGTTTCGTATACTGGCAGCTGTAGGAATTTGTAAAGTGTAAAATTTATTTGTTGTTGTCCGGATGGCAGCTCCCTTTAAAATGTGTCACTACACTACACAGTTTGAGTTCGAATTTAAGCTTAAGCTTTGTTCGATTGCGCCTGGTAGTTCTCGGTTAACCGAAGATTGTGGGATCGATTCCCACCTCTGGCCCGAATTTTTCGGGTCTGTGGTGCTGTAGTGACAACTTTCTTTCTTTCGTCAATTATCTTGTATATTCTACCGGTTGAATAGTTAATTTGGTTTTTATTAATTGTTAATTAGTAGTGATGGGCACCGGATATTTTTTCATATCCGAGTATCCGCCTGTTTTGCGTTAACGGATATCCGGATATCCGGTTATCCGCTTATTCCAAACTTAACTTCAAGAAAAATTTTCGATGTTGCAGTTAAATTTTCAATTTTTCTGTCAATTTTTCGGCAGGCTGTGAATAACCAAGCCGCAACCTTCGTTTCAAAAATATTTTCAGGGGAATTATTAAAAAATATTTTACAATTTTTTAAATTTTTGTCAAAAATTTGCAAATTTTTCATTGTTTTGACTGAAATGTACACGGATATATATCCGGATATCCGGATATTTTTCTCAAATCGGATATTATCCGGATATAAAAATTATCCGGATATCCGGATATCCAGTGCCCATCACTATTAATTAGTATATATAAAGTTTTTGCGCAAGGTGCGGTTTTTGACAGGTCTTGTGCCAGGGTTTTGTAATCCACATTTAAGTTTAACATTTAATTGACTATGTTCTTTACCTGAACTCTGTTTCAATATGGTTGTCTGCAGTGCCGTAATTCCGGCTCCGGCCACGTAGGAGCCAATTCCGATATAAATTCGCTGACTGTAGCTTCCGAATTTGCATCCTAAAATTAGGCATTTCATTTAGTCGAAATTCATAGTGTAGAATTGCGTGACTGAATTTAGAACTAATCTGAATGGCTAATTCCTACCATAGGTCTTAGCATAAAGTTTTTTGTTCTAGGTGTATAATAATTATTTTATGCAGCTTAATTTATACCCGATTTAATTATGTGAACTTTTTGCTGTAAAATTGAAAGATTATTTATCAAAAAGATTCAAAGGCACTTACCGCCTACCGTAATCGTATCGCTGGCTTTGTGCGGTTGCAGGCGCCTGTTTAGCTCTTCCAGCAGGAATACTGTAGCTACAGTAACCAGGGCACCACAAATGTACAGGGCATATTTATTGACTGAAGATTGCCTATAGGGTTTGCCGATTGATCTGTCGGCAAGATCAAAGCAGTCTGTGCTGGGCTGAATACCGTACTTAATGCCCACTACCGTAATCCATAGCAGGACTGTAAGCACAAAGTCTTGGACCAGTCGAAATAGTTGGTTTTGGACAAAGGTCAGTGTCTTCTGACTGATTGGTCAGTTTTGACCTTTGACCCCCGCCTGGCTACTTGCGTCACGTGACTGTGGACGTTGTGGTGGGCGGACGGGCTCTACTACTGAAATGGAAAAAGTTTTAGTTTGCAGTGAGGAGAGGAAGGGTTGTTGAAATTTAACGTTTAAAGTTGAAGTCTACCGAGTAGTTAGAACATGTTTAGTTTAGTCTATTTTACACTGCAAGAACCTTATCTTAGAATATATAACCTCATTAGCTCTTTCGATCGACGCTTGTCATACTCTTATGTATTATGTACTTGTTAAGATATAAGACTTATATGTATACTCTGAAGAAGGTAAGAAAGTTGACAGAGATGGCTGCTGTGGGTTAGTTCAGTTTACTGTATGGGAAGGAAAGTAACAGGAGACTGTGGGGCAGCTGCCTTGAGGAGCTGGCCCCTCCTCCACGGTCTGTAGTCATCATTCGAGGTGACCCAAGGGTTGTGCTGTATCCGGGGATGAGCACTGGTCCCCTAGACCCTGACAATGGTAGGAGAATTCCCCGGGTGTTACCTTTACCTGTTTTACCTTACTTGGAAGAAAAACAAGATATTTAACGGTTAAGGGTTTCAATTCTTATATTATGGCAGAAGTTATCTCTGGAGGTAAAAATCTTCAACTTTCAAGCCCTCGCATTCAACAATGCTTGAAAAAGACTGGTTAGATGTTTTTTTTAATCTAGAACGTATTTTTTTGCATTTCAAAAACTATTTACAATTCGTTTTTATGGCCAAATAAATGCTATTGCCTTAGATTCGGCCGTTTTACTTACACAATGTGCGCACTGTGCAGCTTGAGTCACTCTACTGAAATAGAAGTGCAAAAAAGTAGCACTTATACCTGTTTTCTTTTATTTCAAAATGCTAGGAAAAACTTTTTTTGAAATTCTCAATGGTTTACATTATCCAATAAAATTAGTTCCAGTATTTCAAGCTTTCAGAACGGGGAGAAACCAGCAACCTTTTTTTGGCATTTGCATAACAAAAGTTTGCACAAAATCTAAGCAAAAACTTTACAATATCTGTTTTTATCTTTCCGTATAATGTCTCTCATGCAATATTAAAGCCTGCATTTCTGGTTGTATAATAGGCTCAGCCGAAGTATATCAAATAACCTCCACCCGGTAGCGCTACCTCTGAATGCCACATGGAGTGCTGCTAGCAGAATAGAAGAGCTACTTGTGCCTTCTTCACCCCTGCCTTTGAATTGAAGATTGAACCCGGCCTAAATACAGTAAACAATCGACCTTCGTCCACTATTCTAGTCCGCTGAAAATCGATGCAGACACATTTCAACATGCTAAATACACTGCTTGTGTTTTCGAGCTTCAACATGTAACCACAGAGCAACTATCTCAATTGGGAACAGGGGCGTTAGATAAATTGCATTACACTCGGGTTCTTAGGAGTGGGGTCTCCGCTTTGACTTGCAGCATGGGGGAAGTTTTAGCAGTAGTTTTCAACGAAAAAATGCATTCACTGCACTTAAACTGTTGCTGATGCATTACTCTTGCCGTTAACTTTTAGAACTAGGATTGCCTTTTTAAATTGGAGATACTACACGGAACTTAAAATAAAAATTTTCGAGACTAGACCAGGTACCCAACATGGGGCCAAAACTTACAGGAATAGTCAACTATTTTACCAACGTTTTCTGTATATATAATCAGCTTGCAAAGTTTTAACTCTTCTAGACAGGGACAAAAAAATAGCTGCCTTGCCTAGACAAAACTGCTACAACTTCAAGCTGTGCTAATACCAGCATGTGGTCGCAAAAAACACACAGGTTGATTGAAAAGTTAGATTTTGTTTCGTTAAAAATATCAGTTTTTAATTCAAAAATTACTACAAAATTGCTCTTTTGTAACGAAATGGCTGCATAATAATTTTGGCCGCAAAAAACTATATAGATTCCTAACTTCTGCACTTTGCTGCATTACATATACGTAACCTGCGTGTTACAACTTTTTGCCAACTCTAAATTAATGACAATTGAACGCGCAGTGTCAACGGCAGTTTGTTAGAAACTCTGTTTTTTGCCAAACTAAGACACGTTGATGACAAACATGTTTAGTGTAAAAAACATTTACGGGGTGAAGTTTCGTTTTTATCTCACCGACAAAAAGTGCCATAATATGTCTTAATTTGCGTGCACTAAATTGCTTAAAATAGATAATTAAACCATTTTTTCCACGAAAATTGCAGTTGTTTGCGGGCAAGAATTGTGCTATTCCTTTTGTTGAACTAAGTTTGAGAAATAATGCTAAATTTGCTGATTTTTCCTGTTGGTGTCTGGAATTTGAAAGGACAATAAAAACTGAAAATGAAAACTTTGAAAAAAGAAATTTAAACTTTTATTCTTATAAAGGAAGGGTTACCCCGCTTTGAAAATGACTGGCAGCTTCGCCCATTGGCTCTCTCCTGTTTCGGACTAAGGCTTTGCCTCGGTGACTGCAGGGCCAGGCGTTTTCATTATTTCTCTATGATTATTGCCTTGTATACTTCGTGGATCTGCCTGCCAGCCCGCGTTTTACTTAATTTTCTTGTTTCATTTGTATAAGTGCAAGTAATGTTGTGTGTGATTTTGTGTGTATGTTATGTTTCAGTCCTATTTTGCCGAAGATGTGTCCTGGTCCATGCGAGTGGACAGTTTCGGAAAGAAACTCCGAAATGACTATATTCTGGAAAAACTTGAGGTATAATCTGTGTGATGTCGTATGCTCTTTTTGTTTCAGCTTGTCATCTGCTGGTGTTTTGATTTCGATTCCCGGGGCAGGGCGATTTTTTTCGAATCTCACAATTTCAGTTTTTTTTCAAATGTGGAGGGAAAACTTTTGATTCAAGCTATATATTCCGTTTCTTTCTAGCGTGGAGTCCAGGGTGTGTTAGTTTCGCTTACACTACACCACATAGTATACATATGTAGTGTGTGTGAGTGAAGCTTGTCATACTCTTATGTATTATGTACTCGTCTTGGTGCTATGTATTTCCATGAAGTTGTCCTTATCCTGTGAAAATTGTTGTCTCTCTTTCCAGGACTTTGCCTTTCTGCCGATTCTGGGCCCGGTGGATCTCAGTCGACCCAAGGAGACCTATTTTGTCCTGGAATTTTATGGCTGTGATGCCAACAGCATTCCAGACTCGCCCTATGAAGTCTATTTTACCCGACTGGTATTACATTCATAGGCGTCGATTGTTCTGGGCTTTTTCTGCTCGAAAAAGTGGGAGTGGGGAAGTGGGGGGAAATCTAAAGTGGCCTAAAATTAGCAAAAATGCAGTAACAATAGCCTGTTTTCCACATACTGGTATAACTATGCTTAAAAGTGCTCAAAAATTGAGTTTGAGTACCAAAACAGACGGTTTTGGACCAAAAATCTTTAAAATTAGATATTTTCTGGACACCTTATAGTGAGTATGAGAAGCCCAAAAAAGTGGTGGTGGAGCCGAGGTGGGGGGAAGGGGTCTAGTGGGGTGGGGAACCGAAAATTGGGGGCTTTACCGCCCCCCCCCACTAAAGAAGCCCAGGTTTTATGAGGACTAGCTCTGCAAAGATGACTGGAGTAGATTGAAATTAGTTCACACTTAAGACACAGAGCCTAGCAGATTAAAAATGTTTAGTTAAACTTTTAGGCCCTGTTCCTGCATAGCTTTAATTTAACGGATTACAAGATTAAAATTAAAAATTTAAAATTACTTCGCCATTAAGGACATAGACCCGCAGATGGTTAAATTTTAATTCCGCGAGATAGAACATATTTTAAGATGCAATCAAAATTTTAAAATCTGCTTTCTGGTTTTGATTTAGATTGGGGAAGCCCAAGGCAGTTTGATTGATCGGTATTCCATCAAAAATCGATACTATATCGGCAATACGACCATGGATCCAACCCTAGCCTTTGTTATGGCAAATCTTGCCCTCTGTCGGCCCAATACTTTGGCCTTTGATCCTTTTGTTGGCACAGGTAGTGTTCAATTTTTTTCTTATTAATTTCTTTGAATTTAATTTAAAATTGAGTTGGTCGTAGTACTTGAGTCTGCTTGCCACAGAAAATGAAAGAATTTTGAAGAAAAGAAAAGCTTAGAAATCGAAGAGTTTTCTAAGCCTAATTTAAAGTGAGTTTAAAATTTTTCAACATGCACATTTTAAGTGTATTGATTGAGTAGATTTGAACTGAACTAAAATTGATTTAACTAGCTTGTGGGCATAAAAGTTTCTAATGTTTTTTCTGACCTATTTTTCATTTTCCTGTCGTCAGGCAGCCTGGTCCTGTCAGCGGCCCACTTTGGTTCTCGTGTCATCGGTGCCGATATTGCCTATTCTGTGATCTATGCTCAGGGTAAATGCTAAAATCAGTAATAGTAATATCACATGGATGTCCAATTTTTTTACAGCCGCCTCACCCCAGTCGGTGCTCCGGTTAGAGGTAGTGCCAGCTTAGAACGTATGCATGTTTGAGGGAAGGGGGATGCTGACACTGAATAATAGTCATAGCAATTACCCGAGGTGTTCCACAAGGCTATCAGTATGTCCATTAAGTCCGACGTAATGGAGGTGCTGTGGTAGCTCCACCAAACAGGCGGCCACCCCTTCACAATCTTGGTAAATTGCCCAGGAGGGATTTACGAAATACGATGCAAGAAACCGCTGCGCTACAGGAGGTTCGGGTTGTCCAATTGCTAATGTTTAATGCCAGTTTGTTGCATATATACTGTTGGGTAATGCTATCAATCAATAATACTACATTTGATTGATAGTGTTTATAACAGTTTGTTGCATATTATACTGTTATACTGACATAACCTATTTCTTTCCAGCAGTTCCTGACATTGCTACTAACCGATCAGTCATACACACAGGATGAACCTTATATTCTCTATTAGTTGTATCTTACCATATTCTCAATTTTTTTAGCCTTTGATGATGCTATATTTTTGTACCTAATTTAGTTGTTGCGGTTTTCCGACATCTACAGCATTCAAAGGGGGTTTATAACCTCATTATTGTTTCCTATTTTCTGCAGTTTTTTGTTTTTTCAGGAAAATCCAGTCGGAAAGATGTGGTCTATCGATCGGCGGACGAGAGTATTCGACGAAATTTTGAGCAATATGGTTTGCTGGATCGCTATCTGGATATGCTGATTGCAGACGCCAGCTACCCGAAACTGTGGCGGTGTGGCGCACAGTTTGATGCAATCATAACGGATCGTAAGTATATACGTAAATATAATATTTGATTTTAATTTAATTTAAAATGTACTTTTGATTTTAATATTATATATAGGTTATTGTTACAGGGAATGGGGAGGGGGTAAAATTTAGCGACCCATTTGGGGACATCATCCCCTTTTTGAATCCCATTTGGGGACATCATCCCCTTTTTGAATCTCATTTGGGGGCATCATCCCCTTTTTGAATTTGTGGCTTTCTCTTCTTGGTAATTTTTGCCAAAAATATACAGATCATTGTTTAATAGAGTTCCGTCTTTGCCGTAAAAGTTTACCTTAAATCCTTCCCGCTTCCACGGAATGACCCTACCTGAACGTGAAGGCAAATTTCACTGACCCTTGTGGGTAGCAAATTTTGGTTTTAGACAAAATTCATGGTTTTGAGTTTTTAGCAAAATATTATAGTGATTGCAACCGAAAAAGTTTTGGATATTTCCGTCGTGAAACTTTTCGGCATTTTTTCTTCCGGGTTTTGTTGTCTATTTTCTTACTCCTTCTGAGAGCAATTTTAGAAACCCTTGGACAACTTGCCGACAGTTATTCTCAAAACTTCCCAAAACTTATTCACTTTTATACATGTCTATGTACTTTGCATACATGTTGGAACTTGGAATGTCTGTTTAATAGGAAAACAGAAACTACATAATACTTACGTACTGGCTTATAATCAATAGTAACAGGCCATAGAAATCAGCGCAAATCAATACGTACATTACAAAATAGATATACAAACAGTACAAAATTGCAGCCAAAATTACTTATCCTACTAAAGTGTTAATTATTGCCAAAATTACAGCCTATGTACAATTATTTTACATAATGAATGAATATATGAACGAAATCTGCATATGCATTTTTTCGAAATTAGCAAATAAGAGTGTTTGTTTTTAAACTGCTGTTTTCTAACCTTTCTTTACACTGAAATTATTTTTATTGCGGATTTCCCTGAAGATCTCAGCTTTTTGACACAGAAAATATTTCATTTCCTCCTTGTCTCACGGAAAATTTGAGATGGTTGCAGCACGTAGGGGTAGAGTTTTGATATTCTAATTCAGTTCGAATCGGATTCCAATTAATTAAGGTCTTATTAATTAGTGATTTCTAATTAATTGGCTCCATTGACGACTTCAGGCAAAACTCCGGCCTCCATAAATGAGCCGCCTATGTAGCCCATCGGTCGAATCTTCATAACCACCTCTTTGATGGCAGGACCGCCCGGTCCGGGCACGGGCCGATAGCTCATGCCCGGCCCAGCGAAATTGGGCAGCTCATTTCTGCCCAGAAAATAGTAGCCAAACAGATTGGATGATGAGTGGCAGCTAAAAGAAATTTGATTCTCAGAAAATTAAAATTTAATTAATTATAATTCATTGTGTTTATAGTTTATTTATTTATCTAGTAGCAATTATTTGACATTTTACATTTCATATTGATTACGCTTTTCGTGAACTTATAGAAACGAAGATAAATTTATGTAATGAAGATGTTAGCTAGTTATAACTATTGAAGTTAGTTAAATTTATAATCATAAAAAATTCATTAATTATTAAAAATTATTTATTTTATTTTATGTTATGCATCATTGTTTTATTATTTATTAATTTGTTAAAATTTGTAATAAATATTAAATACCTATCAATATTTCGTAAACATAAAATATTAGGATTTTAAAAATGACATTTAAATTTTGTATCGTAGATTTTTGTATTGACTAGCTTACTCTCCGTAACTGGAGTACCACCAGGCACTATGGTAGTAGGCGGCGCAATTTTTCAGTGAGCCATCAAAGTCATGATCAAACGTTGAAAAGGGCCTTTCGTTTGATTTGGACAAATAGTCTCCTAAAATTTAACAATTCAAACTAAAATTAAATTCTATAATAGAAGTAAATTTTGCAATATTGCAGCTTCAAGAGTACGTAATACATAAGAGTGTGACAAGCGTCAAGCTTTCTGTTATCAGCTTTAGGTACATGCTCTGCACGCTAAACCGGCTAACTGAGACTGTCGTAAAAGTGTTAACACTTGATCTCTTTTTAAAGTACCGGCATCTCCATAGTAGCTGTCCACATGCAATGTATAGTACTCGGAGGCATTGCCCAGGGAAAAATGGGCATAGCCGGCCGACGTAGTTACCATGCCCACATCCATTAGGGATATTTTCAGTTCCATTGGTTTCTGTGTGGTCAGCTGGTGAATTCGATTATTGCCTAAAGCGTAGGAAATAATCGTTTGAAAATCGTTAATTTATCGATTATCGTTAATTTATCGATTAATGATTTGATATACTTAGATAAGCTATCTAAGGATCAGCTAATTCAGCTTTAGAATCTTGTATGTAATTTATTAAAAACTGATGCCTGATTTGTGACTTTGGTATCGACGACGTCAATACTTAGTTTTGTATGCTAAGGACCAGAATTTGAATTTTGGTTTTTCCTTTTTTCAGATTGGATATAAATTGTGTATTTACTTTCAGTATGTAATCGTTTTGTAAACGAACATAAATTTTTCATAAATTTCTTAATTGCAATAATTACCTAAATAGAATTCGCCGTTGATGTTGCCAAAACCGCACTCATAGAAGTACCAGCCTCGGTAAAAGTCCACAGATCCATTGAAGCGTCGCATGATTACCTGAAATTAAATTTTTTCTAAATTTAGGTTTTAGATCTCTTTTTTAAAATTTGAATTTAAGTTTCTATGTTGACTAATTCAATAATCTTAGCTCTCAAGTGGACAGTTTCAAAGCTGGCTGATGGTATAATTAATATGTGTGGAATGGAATGTGTATGTGGGTACATGTTAAACGTGCGTACAATGCTTATTACATGTAGTTAAATTACATATTTATCTTTCAAGATTATTTTAGCCAAAATTATCGTTTAACGTAATACAGAGTTATCGAACTCTCACTTACCGTCCACCCACCCCCATCGTGTGTCATATCACAGTATACACTGTAGTAGCACTCTGGGCAGGTGTCGGGGTAAATGGTATAGACCCCTGACGGGGCACCTTTATTCTGATCCAGTACCTCAGCACAGTCGCGGGGCACTAAAAATAAGAGAAAGCGAAATTGAAAAATTGAAAAATTAACAAATTAGGCTCAAATTAGCATTCCATCCCAATATTCCTTGTGTGTGTTGACCAGGTAAAGCTTTTTTGGAAAAGATTTAATTCCTGTTTTTCCCTAAAAAACCTCGACTTACTGCCAACAACTTGTCGCGGAATATTTATGTCCACGTCTTCGATTTGATCGACGGTTATGTTAGCCCGAGGGTAGAGATCGAAACCATCCTTTTGACCCAAAATCAGAACACAATGCCATAAGAGTAGTGATAGAAGTAGTAAAGTTATGGTATGAATGGAACTGTACAATTGCTTATAATGGAGTATTGAGGGCATTACTACCACAACGTTGTCCTGAAATATTGAAGCAAAGATGTGTCGGCTTCTGTAAACAGAAAAATTTGAGATTTGAGATGTCCCTGAGGTATATATTTGATAAAAATTACATTTTTTCAAGTATAACTTTGTGATAATTTCTCACCGATGTCTTAAGTGTAGTCACCTGGATTAACCCTAAAATTTAACTAACTGCCAACATTCTGGTGTTCTTATTAATCTCATTAATTGATCAGTTTTTTTAAAAAGAGCTCGTATTATTGGAAGTCTGAACAAATTCAAATTATTTCTATTTGTTTCTGAAATTTTACGCAAACCTCTGGTCAGACTGCCCACACTTTCACCCAAACCTGAGATTAAGCTTCTTGCTGTGTGCTGCTTTAATAAGATCCCAAGTATATAATCTCTGTAATTGAAAATTTAATTTTCAGAAGTTGTATATATTTGTGAAAAAATTAGAAAAATCTAAGAAATTCTAGCAAATGTCCTGCAAGCAAGCTGTACAATACTGCTGACAAAGACAAATTTGTCCGTAAAACTAAAAATTAGTAGATAGACACTCAAATCACACACACCTTTTCTGAGCTCAGAAAAACGTTCATTAAAAGACGAGAATGGCACGTCTTTTAGTTTGCGTAACTAAGAAATTGCAGTTTTTACACAGGCATGCAAAAAAGGAGTGAAATTTGAGGCAGGCTGGGGGGGTTACGTCTCTACGTCTTTTCTCTGCGTCTCCGTTTGTCTCCAGTGACCCAAAGACTCAGTAAAGCGAATTGTGATTTGACGGAAGTGGTTGCGTCACTACATTTTCACTCACTCAGTGTTCATCTCTCTCGGTTTTGTCTACTCCGAACTTCTTACAACATACTAATTCTGAGTTTGAGGGAAACTAAATTTAGGTCATACCTATGTAGTTGAGAGGGAAAACTTTTTGTGAGACTTTTGTCTAATTTGGTTTCTTCTTCAAACTTTCACTTACGTACATTTTCATTTTCACTTTGGCAAAGTGGTGCTTTTTGAGAAAAAATTGTCTTTTTCATTGAAAAACATTGCACCTCATTTTTCTGAAATATAGTGTTGCTTTTTTGATTGCACTTTTGCAGAGTTTACAAACTTGATAAAAATTTCACCTATGTGTGTATGCCTTCACTATTTTCTTGCCAGTGAGGTTAATTAGAAACGCAATTCGTAAAATGAATATGGGAAATGCAGTTGGAGTTTTTTTTTAAATTTAACATGCATAGTGTCGTTTTTGATACTTATGTTTTTTATGGGAAAATTTCTAAGATCTTGGTGTTTAAAAAGCCTATATTAACACTACGTGTATTAATACAAAATAAAAAGAACTAAAGAGTGTAAATTAGAGTTAGGCATTTTCGTTGATTTAAAGTTTCTATTTTTTATTTTAGTGTACTATGTTTCTATTGTAGCTCCTTATGGCCTGCGAGAAAAAGGTAGTAAAATTGGTTCTACCAAACCAGACCCGACTGTGCCTCCTCATTTGTAAGATTTTAATTTGTTAATTAATCTTAATCTTAATTAGTTTGAATTAATTATTAATTTTAAAATTTTTTCAATAATTATCGGATTTTTAATAAATGAGTTTTAACAGGCTTATTTTTAATAGAAATGTACGTATCATATTTATTTTTTGCAATGATGTAGTTACATGTTAATTAGCTTGTGTTATGTTGGTTTGTTTGGTATTACACTATACTAGTTAATTAATTTTATTTACATTTAAATTATTTTCAGAGTTGACAAACATTATCCCGCCAAAGTTAAGTATCGAATTTCCGACCTTTACTGTGATCTTCTGAACTACGCCGCTGCGCATCTGAGCATTGCCGGTCGTCTGGTGTACTGGTTTCCTATCTGTTTTAAAAATGGGTAAATTATTTGTTTATTTTTAATTAATTTTAATTAAACTTATTTTTGATATCATAATTAGTTTTCCCTTGTCTATGTTAGAAATTTGCTCTTGTTTGAGCTGAATGACTGTTGGACTGTTTGGCTGCCTGTTAAAGTGGATTACAAAATCAGGAAACATTTTAATTTAAACATTTTAATTAAACAGAATTTAACTTTGTTAAGATTGTGTCGTAGGTGCACATCAACAGAGCATACTGCAGTTTGAATTAAATCACGAAATCAGGACACATTAAGCAAAATTTAATTTTTTTAAGATTAATTTAGCTTTCTTTATTTTAATTAAATTTAGATTTTATTTCATAATTTTATGATGTCTGAAAAGTTTGTGTTCTAGGTACATATAAACAGAGCATACAGCAGTTTGTCAAGTCTATTAAAATTTAATCACAAGATCAGGACACATTAAGCAGAATTTAATTTATTCAAGATTTTAGATTTAATTTTTTTGGTAATTTATTTTAGTACACTCCCCAGCCGCCAGGAATTGGAAGATTCCTTTCCCAAACATCCAGCGCTGGTTCTGATAGCTCACTGTTTGCAGAGGTTGCAGAAATCTCGCGGTCGAATTCTAATTGTAATGGAAAAGTGGAGAGATCCGAGGGTAGGATTCATTATAATTGGTTATGATTAATTAATCGAATGATTAGGCTAATTAGTTAAATTGATGGAATAAAGGACTGTAGTTGTTGTGGTTGCTGCATATGCAAGATAGGCACCGGGTATTTTTTCATATCCGGATATTCGCCTATTTTGCGTTAACGGATATTCGGTTATCCGCTAATTCCAAACTTAAGTTCCAGAAAATTTATCAAATTAACAATTGAAATTTTAATTTTTCTGGTAAGTTGTTTGGTACGCTGCGAATATCTATCATAATAGCCAAGCCACACCATTGATCTCTAAAATGTTTTCAAAGAAAAGTTTGAAAAATAATTTTAAAATGTTAAAATTTTTCTCAAAATTTCGCTAATTTGTCATTACTTTGTTTGAAATTTAAACGGATATCCGGATATTTTTCTGAAATCGGATATTATCGGGATATAAAAATTATCGGAATATCCAGTGTCCATCACTATACAATATATGGCAAATATAATTTGTTAGGCATTTGTATTGCAAATTTCAAGATCTACAGTTGCGTTATTTTTATGATTTTCTACAAATTCTTTTTGCTGTTTTTTAGGAATCGGAAGTGGCCTTTGTTACCAACGATTTGTACAGCGAGCAGAGCTTTAGAGAACAGCTGACGGCCAAATCATAACTGTTTTATATGTTTGTTAATTGTTGAATTTCATCGGAAATAAAGAAATCGGGTTTTTGTTTTAGGGTTCAGTTTTTCGACGTTCGGTTTTCCGTCGTCGCTAGGTAGGTAGCTCTATTTTTAGGGAATGAAACGATTTGCGTGGATAAATGCCTACGTTTTAAAATAATTCATTGCTTACAGAAGTTCAGAAGTGTTCTTAGGGGGGGGGGCGACTAAACTTTTGCCCCGACTTTGTCCGATTGGCCTACTTTTTGGCGAAGTTAAAGAGGATGGGTGTGGTCAAAAAATACTTGGTCGTTGGTTCTTAGCTGCCTTCCAGCCATGTGCAGCCGTCGCGTTTATGTGCCCGACCACCCCTTTTTCACAACAACCAACATAATTAATTAAAAATCTCTGCTGGATGCAAGACCCTAGCTTCAAGCTTGTCATTGGCCAATATGATTTGGCACATGTGCCCCTATCTGCGGAAAAATACTAGATGTCTGTATCTTATCTGCATCTAAGGGAATTACTGTTCAAAGTTGAAGTTTCGGCAAAAATTTGAAAATTTTTGGCTAACGAAAGGAATATTTTATTACTGGTGCGAGCTATAAGGCTGTAATTTGGCATAAAAGGAGACCCTATGGGAGTACTCATTTGTGCCAAATGGCAAGAAATTCTGCCGCGTGAAAAAATTTTTATGTCAACTTTAATCTTCAAAAATTGCCAAAATCGCCTTTTTTGGGCAATAGTACCCCAGAAATCGAAAAAATCAAATTTTTTGAAATTAAATTTTTTTGAGATATTTGAACTCAGCGTGGTCGGAAACATACTCACAAACGATTTCAGCTCGATTAGTGAAGGTTTGCGACTTCTATGGCTGCAGAAAGCCTTTACACAGGATCCGACAGACTGAAAATGGCGATTTTGGCAATTTTTGAAGATTAAAGTTGACATAAAAATTTTTTCACGCGGCAGAATTTCTTGCCATTTGGCACAAATGAGTACTCCCGTATGGTCTCCTTTTATGCCAAATTACAGCCTAATAGCTCGTACCAGTAATAAAATATCCCTTTCGTTAGCCAAAAATTTTCAAAATTTTGCCGAAACTTCAACTTTGAACAGTTATTCCCTTAGATGCAGATAAGATACAGACATCTAGTATTTTTCCGCGGATAGGGACACATGTGCCAAATCACATTGGCCAATGACAAGCTTGATGCTTAGGTCTTGCAACCAGCAGAGATTTTTAATCAATTATGTTGGTGGTTGTGAAAAAGGGGGGGTCGGGCACATAAATGCGACGGGTGCACATGGCTGGAAGGCAGCGGAGAACCAACGACCAAGTATTTTTTGACCACACCCATGCTCTTTAACTTCGCCAAAAAGAAGGCCAATCCGACAAATTCGGGGCACCCCCATTTTAGTAGCCCCCCCCTTAAGGCAGGGGATTTCAATAATCTATCGACTATGCTTAAAATTAACTCAACTCATTCGACTGCGCTCATCGATTTTTCTTTTCGTCAACTGTTTCGTTAAAATAATTTAATAATAATAATAATAATAAAATAATTTTAGTTAAATTCAAATTTAACTTTAATTTAAATTTTAGTTAAATTTAACTATGACTGAAAGGCATTTGGAGTAGAGTTTAGTGTAGAATTATCCATTATGTACTCTTGAATCTTGATGTAACCTGGTCAACTAATGCTGCAAAAAGCGGAAATAAGGGTATTGCAAACTTAAACGTATACTCTCCGATGAGTTATTTGAAAGACGCTGTTTTTGCCTGCTATGATAAAGCTTTCATAGCACTGCTGGTTTTTCTTGCCATTTCTGTCTTTTTGAGAGTGAACTGTTGTTTTGAGTTCTGTAATCGAAACTGATTAAGTTGAAAATTCATGTCCATTTACGGATAGAGAATATTCTATATTTAAATTTAGTCATATTCCCACCAAAAGGTCAACCAAATCTACGCAGTGGCAGAGCCTTTAGTTAATGACTTCTCCTATTATAAACTTAATTTGAGCAAACCTAAAAACCAAAGCCGAAGTTCTCTAATGAATCCCTGTTGGCTAATGCTGCAAAACTGATACATGGTGACAACTGAGCAAAATTCGACAGAGTTTGAATATTTTGAAAGACGCTTTTTTTGCCTGCTGTGATAATGAAAGGTTATCATGGCATCTAAATTCTGTCCTCAAATTCTAAAGTCAGATTTATTGGGGGGGGGGCTAAAATGTGAGTAACCAAGGTTTGTTGGATTTCAATTCTTTTTTGCGGGCATGTAAAGCATGTGCGTGGGCAAAATAGGATTAATCCATTAATCCAAAACGTCTACGAAAACCTGGCCAACCCCACGATTTTGGCGACATCCAACATAAAAACTTAAAAATATCTCACAGCTGATTGGCTCATTCGCTCATTCAAAAGTCGACGCTTTGGTACAGCAAGAGATGACATACTGGGTAATATTTACACTGCATTTGCTGTTACCCTAAAGGTTTGAGAGTAATGCTAGCCCAAACTTGAATAAATATCAAAAATTTGGGAAATTTTGGCCGCCGAATCGAAAACCTTAAATTTGACGAAACCCTGGAAGCTAAAATTTGGTGTGAACATAACTTAAACAAAAACAAAGTGAAGGTAATATCCCTCAATTCAGTCGTCCTTTTAAAACTTGAAATTTCAGTTTTTCTAACATAACTTGAAATAGGTGGCAAATATGCACTTGAGCCAAGAAGAAAAGTTGTTCAGAAGCATGTAAGCTATCGATTGATAGGTTTATTACATCTGCATATTGGACAATCTTCAAAAATTGGTTTTTCAGGTTTTTGGCACATTTTTCATGAAACAAGTGGCATAGGCATACAAATTTGTCAGTCACTTCCCACTTTGAATGTCATAGTAGCCTGTAAAATTATTATAAATAATAAAAAAACGCACCTGGTCCCATTTAGGTAGGAATTGAATTCACTAGGTGCGCATTTATTATACTATAGCAACGTTAAAAGAAACATAACAGTATAGTATAATTCTTAATTTTTCCAAGCAAAAATTTCAAATGAACTCCCAATCAAAAAAGACAGATCAACTTTGAACGAACCTTTCACAAAAATATAAAAACACAGGTCTTTTCTGCCCGCGCACTTTCACCACATAATACTCCTGAAGTTAAGGGGGGGGCTACGAATTTCACTAAAAGTTCGATGTTGGAAAAGCTAGTTAGTATTTTGCCACATAATAGTATTAGGTTTAGTGTAAAATAGTTTAAAGTTTGAAAGAATTCCATGCAGCGTAGCGTCTTGTGGAGCCATCAGAAGTTGGTGTTATCGGTCAAAAGCTCGACATGACACGTACACAAACTTGGCCTCGCCCTGGTCGCTATGTGCAAGGCACCGCACGGTACCAAAATTTTCAGGAATTAGTTCTGACATATAGTGCTTTGATATCGTGTAAAATAATCTCTAGACATTGCCTACTTTTCTGTGCGATACGAGCAAAGAGCGAAAAATTGGGTGTTGTAGGTTTATACGGGTGCAGGTTAACTAACTTCTAATGAGCTGTGGTTTACCAAATGAGCCAAACTTTGCTGCAATTAATACTCCAAGTATCTGTCTTAACTTTGGTATAAATGACGTAATTTCGTTAATCCCTGCGTATGCAGTGCTGGATTGTATTATCGATATTGTCGCTGTTATTTGGTGCCATTTCGATGATGCGAGCCAATTACTCCAAACTACAGTGGCAGAATCGGCTGAAACTTTGCACATTACAGGCCAGTGAGTGTACCAAGATGTGCCGAAAGCTATGTCACTAAACCTCGCTCCAATGTTTAGAAATGCTAGATTGATTTCTCAAAGTATGGATGGCGATCGCTCCAAAAAGCTCTAAGACAGTTGTAAGCGCATACTGAACGAAGGAAGCGTCATATCAAAAAACGGATTTAATATTCGGATTCAGCAGGTCAAATAACCCCTATAAGCACCTTTTCGGCAAAATCGGAGACAAAAAATTTTTCGACCCCATTTTTACTGCGCTTAGCTAGCTTTTCAGGCCTAAAAATTAGGGTTATTTCTTAACAAAAAGTTTGCTAGCACACAAACCAGAAAATCAAAACCCTTGAAACTCACAGACAGTTTGCCCCTAATAGAGCCTAATATTTGGTAAAAAGCTGGGGTAGGCTAGGGGCTGTCAATTTTATTAGATCGAAAACGGCGCACGGTCACATCGCAACTTTTTGCCAAATTTCAAACTTTCAGCTGTTATAGCTGAAGAAGGAAGCAACGCTCGAAAACCGGAATACTTTTAATATTTAGCACTAGTAACAGTTAACATCTATGGCTGAAAGTTTCAGAATTGGTCAAACCGTTAATCCACCAGAGCTGAAAAAACCTTTTTGAAAAATCCCATTTTTCGAACTAAAATTTGTACTTTGGCGTCCTGCCAAAAACGGTGTATATGAGATATATTGTTGCCCACCCTAAACTTTTTTAATTTGATATGTTGGCTAACGTTAGGGGGGGGAAGTAGGTCTCTCCGACAATGTCGTGCCAACCCGTTCGTAGCCCCCCCCTTAACGGGCCAGGTTGGGGGCACACATTTTTAATTAATAATATTTAAGCACTGAAATTAACATATTAATAATAGAGATAGCCTAACAAGAAAACCGGGGCAAAACCCGTTTACCGGTGCAATTGCAGCAAACGCAACCGGCGCACGGACCCAGAAGCCAACCCTGCTACTACATACGCGAAACGCCTTAAGTCAACGGGCCGATCGGGTGTCTCTACTCTATGTCCTCTGCTTCTGTTTTTCAGGATTGTCTATTTATGTGCATATATTCTGAAAATGTTCAGAGACAGCCATACGGTTGGTGTGCGATCGGCATTCCAGACATGTCTGACTGCGAATCCAGTCAATTTTTCCAGTCGATTTGAATGTTTGCGTCTAGACAAGATTTTGTGTTTCCAAGAGGTAAATGCATTTTCTGAATACCAATTTTTGCCGCAGCTGGTATGTCCCACCTACTCCAGGGCATACCAAAGTCTCCTTGAATAGCATAAAAGCCGCGACTGAGAGAGAGAAAGAAAGAGAGTCTTTGTCATTGCTCTACAATTACTCTTTTCCCCACAGCCTGCGCTTTACGGGTTTTGGGGAGGGGATAACCCTTAATACCCCTGAAAACGTTTTATGAATTTTTCAACCTCACAGGCAAAGTGCGTTCGGGAATGAGGTCGGTATTAGTACAATGAGAAATTCTAGCTACCCAATGATCCTAGTTTCCAGAATTTTGGAACAGTCTCGGGCTCGGCCTTGCGATATGCAAAAGTGCTTAGTTTTCTGTGAACCTATGCTGTCATGCTGCGTTTCTGCAGGAGTACAATGGGATAGCTTGTGGTCACGGTGTGTGTACACATTTGCAGTCTAAATCTCCATGTTTTCTTGTCGAAATCACAAACTTTGTATACATTACTGTTTCGAGCTTTAAAATGCAAGTACCTGGGCGCAAATAGTTCGACCAAAGGTAGATCATAGACAAGAATATGCCTCTGGGCACGTTCTCTATTATCAGAGCAAAAACCATGCGCTGATCATGGACAGTTGACTCCTCCCCCTCCCCAGCAAATCCCCTCAAATCACTCATCACTTCAAAGAAATTAGCACTCTATGCATACTGGCTGATGCTCGAAGCAGACACGAATTAAACAAACACACTGCTTGTGTTTTCGAGCTTAATCACGTAAACATAGAGCGAGTGAGCGTATTCCCGCTTCGACCAGGTACTGATTCGCGAGAATAAGGGTCAGAGTCTGATTTGCGGGAAAGGTGGTCAGCCGTTATCGATACAGAGGCCATGGTTTAGTGGCATACTCTTAGTATATATTACTGTGTGGGCAACTACTTTTGCAAACCAGTTATTTGCCGAACTACTGGTTTTGACGAAGCGGTTGCTACTCACAAAGCATTAATGTAACTTAAAATTGCTATTTCTAGAAAAACGCTGCTGATTTTAGTGCTCTTGTTGACCTGCAATTATTAACCAGTGCGAATGGCGTTTCTTCAAATCTGCCGACAACGTTTGCTGCAGTTCCTGGTCGCATACTGCGTCTGCGAATTTTTTCTTGTTCTTGGTAATGTTTACAGTGAAGTATATTTTAGACAGAACACCGTTTAAAATGGCATTAGAAGTGCACATTCAGTATTGATCCTTTTGTTTCCTAGCGTCCTTCAAAGTTGAGCTAGGTATGTGCTAAACTTAAGGTGCTGGTATCGTTTTGTGCAGTGCTTTTGTGGGTATTTTTTGAAACGCCATAACTTTCGCACTTTTGTGAGTTGGAAAGAGCTTTATACATCATTTTAAAGCTTATAATCTGTAGATGCTCATGAGACATGAGAGTACGAAACTAGTAAAACTCCGCGAAAAATAGCGAAAATTTTCTGACTTACTGACATCTGACAGGCTGAATATAGACCAAACATTTTTGAACATCGATTTCTCAAAACTGTGGAATCGGCCAAAATTTTTTCTTGTGCTGTCCTATAAAGGACATGTGGGCCGAGGGATATTTTTTTGGATTTGGCTCAGCAGGTCTTAACGCTCAAGAAAATCCATTAAATGTGCGGTGACACGATATTTCGCAACTTTGCATTGAGTTTTTTCGCAACTGGAGATGTTTTAGCTCAAACCAAGAAAAATGTCCCTCCGCAATAGTGCGAATTCTCATCCTGCCAAAAATCACGCGAATCCATTGGGTAGTTTTTGAGAAATCGATGTTCAAAACAAAATAATCGCAGTTTTGCCAAAATGGTTTTTCGGCCAAATCTCTAGCTTAGAGCAACAAACTCCGGCTAATAGGCATTGATAAAATGTTTAGAGTGTGTATCGATCGAGTATAAATTAACCAAAATTGTCCGTACGATTTGGCAGTAATTTTGAAAAAAACTGATTTTCTCGAAAACGGCCATTTTTGGACCCCAAAAATCGTTTTTTGCTTATACTGACTTAACGACAAGAGATAGCTCAAAAGTTGTAAAAGCAAAAATGTACATTTTTGTGTCCTCTTTCCAGCCATACCAACCAATCTGGTGTCTCGACTATGTGCTGAGAGAATAATGGCAAAAACCAAAAATTTCCTATCTTTGCACCTAAAAGTGCGGGACTGGTCCCAGAATGTTAAAGAGCACCGAAATTGTATATTGGGAAAGTTTCATCCACTTTCATAAAGAATTAAAGCCTATAGGGTCAAATTTACACAAAACGATACCAGCACCTTAAGCATAGTAAAAGAGAAAGTTACATAGAACAGCGTGTGGCCAAAAAAGCTCAGCCGTATAAATAGATACGTAGTTCTACCACTACGCACATTTTGTGACGCCTTTTTTTTAGCTTTGAAAAATACTTGCAGCACATTTCAGCACTGGCTCCACGCTTATTCAAGATACAGAAATGGCATTTTATAATTGCACTCAACCCACACAAACAGTTTTATGAAAGAAGTAGCAATTTTTCAACAACAAAACAGGGCTCATAAGGGTTGCTGTAACAAGTGTATACCGTGCCAAAATTGCCATTTTTCACAATTTCATTATCCTATTGTTAATCGCTAACGCGTTCGCTCGATAATCACAAGAAGTAGGCCCCAAAAGGGGCAGTATTCCTTTATAGACATTTTCTTTATTCAAATGCAAATTTGTATTTGTAGGAAGCTCCAGGTGTAAAATAATCCTTAGATCAATGTATGCTTTTCTGTGAGATACAATCAACGTGCGAAATATTGGGTGTTGTAGGTCTATACGGGTGGAGGTTAACTAAAGTCTAATGAGCTGTGGTTTACCAAATGAACCCAACTTTGCTCCAATTAATACTCCAAGTGTCTGTCTTAACTTATGTAAAAATGACGTGATTTCGTTAATCCCTGCGTTCGCAGTGCTAGATTACATTATCGATATTGTCGCTGTAATTTGGTGCCATTTCGAAGATGTGAGCCAATTACTCCAAATTACTGTGGCAGAATCGGCTGAAACTTTGCGCATTACAGGCCAGTGAGTGTACCAAGATATGCAGAAAGCTAGGTCACTAAACCTCGCTGCAGTGTTTAGAAATGCAAGACTGATTTCTCGAAGGAAGGATGGCTATCGCTCCAAAAAGCTCTAAGACAGTTGTAAGCGCATACTGAACGAAGGAAGTGTCATATCGAAAAACGGATTTCATATTCGGATTCAGCAGGTCAAATAACCCCTATAATAACCACCTTTTCAGCGAAATCGGAGACAAAAAATTCTTTGACCCCATTTTTACTGCGCTTAGCTAGCTTTTCAGGCCTAAAAATAAGGGTTATTTCTTAACAAAAAGTTTGCTAGCACACTAACCAGAAAATCAAAACCCTTGAAACTCACAGACAGTTTGCCCCTAATAGAGCCTAATATTTGGTAAAAAGCTGGGGTAGGCTAGGGGCTGTCAATTTTATTAGATCGAAAACGGCGCACGGTCACATCGCAACTTTTCGCCAAATTTCAAACTTTGAGCTGTTATAGCTGAAGAAGGAAGCAACGCTCGAAAGCCGGAATACTTTTAGTATTTAGCACTAGTAACAGATAACATTTATGGCTGAAAGTTTCAGAATTGGTCAAACCGTTAATCCGCCAGAGCTGAAAACACCTTTTTGAAAAATCCCATTTTTCCCACCAAAATTTGTACTTTGGCATCCTGCCAAAAACGGTGTAGGGTAAAACGGGGTAATAAGGAACACCTGATAATAAGGGACAATGTTGCGGTTTTTTCGAATGTCACTTCGCATTAGAAAAACAATCCTTTTGGACAATACAGCAAACGAAAACCCTGTTTCTCCTCTATCGAATGACGTCTCGATCATGTAATAGATGTTATCCAAGCAAAAGATATTAAGAATTATTTGGAAGTACTCGTTTTCTGTATTTTCAATTCGTCCTACTTTTTCAAATTTCAAAGATTTTAAATTGAGCTACCATACTCAATTTTCTTATTTGGACAGCAAGGTTTACATCGTTAGAACGAGCAAAATGTGGCGAATATTGTAGCGTCGTTCTTTTTAAAGAATTTGGTCGTTTCCAAGATTTTTGGCCTGTTTTGCAAGATACACTTTTCCAGCTAATAAGGGACAGCTATTTCGGCTATTAAGGGACGTTGGGGGGACAAATAGGGACAATTCAGGGTATTAAGGGACACCGTGGAGTTGTACATTTTTGGTGCCATTAGGTACTATTTAGGATGCCGAACATTTTTCCTTCTTGGACCACCTGTCGAAAATTCTTCTAGCTCTCCGTACTGCCATTTTAAAATCTTAAGATCAAAGAAACTTGCCGCATATATGTTATTCTGCTCCATATTTGAGCTTACGTCAAAACACAGATCTGAATACCAAATAATTTTTAGCTAATGTCAGATGAATGACTGTGATGCAACCAAAATTCGTGATTAATTCCCAATTCGAGTAAAACTCTTAAAAGCGGTAGAACTCTTTGATCTTCAAACTTTAAAACTGCTATAGTAAACGCAGGAAGCATTTTCAATAAATGGTGCAATGATAAAAAATGTTCAGCATCATAGACTCTATCAAGAAAAAGATTTTTTACAAAATTTTAAAATTTTAAAAAAATTTAAAATTTAAAATTTTTTGAATTTTTGAAAATCTTGAGGCTTAAATAGCATTAAATTCAAAGTCTTGAGGTATTTAGACCTATTTTGAAATTATTCAAATTTTGATTATTTAGCTGGAGTGTTAGTGGGCTAAACAGTAGGGCCAATTTACACACAAATCATATGCTGTCCCTTAATATCCAGGCCTGTCCCTTAATATCCCTGATTATGTCCCTTAAAACCCGGTTTTCGAAAAAATGGCAATCTTTTCCAATTTTATTAACATATTCCAAAATTCTTTCACCTGAGCAAAATAAACACTATAGCAAAAAATTCAGAACAAACAAAGCTTCAATTTGATACATAAATCATAAAATTTGGTTGCGTATTGAACCAGATAGAAAGGTTTAATCTTTCATCTTAGTGAAATCTTCGGAAATGCAAAACGTTTTTGTCCCTTATTACCCCGTTTTACCCTATATGAGATATATTGTTGCCCACCCTAAACTTTTTTACTTTGATATATATGTTGGCTAACGTTGGGAGGAAAAGTAGCTCTTTCCGACGATGTCGTGCCAACCCCTTCGTAGCCCCCCCTTATGTCGTTTAAGCCCCGTAAATCTACGGAGCTTAAAATAACTGATTTTGAACTGCATTTAAGTGGTCTACTTAAACTACTTAATCTAAGTAGTTTTTATGAAAGCAGTTCTACTTAAACGGCTTAAAGTTTAAGTCGCTGAAAGTTAAAGTAGACTTGTATTTGTGAAACGCCACTTTACTTAAAGTTTAAGTAGCTGGCTCTTTGTGAAATGGGTTCTACTTGAACGACTTAAGTTAAGTCGTTTAAGTCGTTTAAGCCGTTTAAGTAGAAGTTGGTTTCACAAAAACCACTTCGTTTAAGTTAAGCCGTTTAAGTAGTTTTTGTGAATCGACCCCAAGAGTTAATGATACCAAGAGCACATAATATAAGAGTATGAAACGCTTATACTAGCATGTACAAATCATGCTAGGTATGCTCGGTTCATTAACTCGGGACCCCCCCCCGTAACTTCCGGGGGGGTCCCACTTTGCACTAATTACACGCTTTCATATAAGCGTGTGTCTGCTCGCTGATTGGCACGTGCAACAATTTTTATATCATTGGAAAGAGCACAAAAAATGCTAGGAAAGTTGTCGAATTAGTTTTTTGATTGTACTAACCTAATTAAAGTTATAATTAATTAATTAAAAATAACTAATAAATTACCTACAGTAAGCCTCAGGCTAGTGGGCCAATCAGCGAGCAGACACACGCTTATATGAAAGCGTGTAATTAGTGCAAAGTGGGACCCCCCCCCGGAAGTTACCGGGGGGGGGGGTCCCGAGTTAATGAACCGAGCATATCTAGCATGATTTGTACATGCTAGTGTAAGAGTTTCATACTCTTTATTATGTACTCTTGATAATACCAAGAGTAAGACACTCAGCTCTTCCGAATAGAATAAGCTTGCAAGATGCTTTAAACATTAAGGCCGAAATCTCGGGTGGGGGCTTATCAGCATGTAAACATACAACGCTGACATTTTTTAAATATGGGCGTTTTATACAAATTAAATACTATAACTTGAGCTAGGCAAATTGTACATACAGCATTAATTGTTATATCATTATGTTGCGTAGAACGAGATCTTTTTAACGATGTAAAAATTATATAGTTTGGTTTAGGTAATCTATTACAAAACCGGCAATAAAGCATCCTTGCCAAGAAAATTCTGAGAATTTCATCATTTCTTAGAAATGCCTTACGTTGTTGCTGAATTTATGAGGGATTGCCTAAACCGAACTATATAATTTTTATATCGTTAAAAAGATCTCGTTCTACACAAAATAATGATATAAAAATTATTGCTGTCCTATTTTTCTAGCTCAATTTATAGTATTTAATTTGTCGAAAACTCCCATAATTAAGCAATGTCAGCGTTGTATGCTTACACACTGAGAAGCCCCGCCCCCGAGATTTCGGCCTTAATGTTACGAGCATCCTGCAAGCTTATACTATTAGCAAGAGTATTAGGAAGAGCTGAGTGTCTTACTTTGGTATTATAAACTCTTGGTGAAACTTATGATTTGTCTTTATTTAGGAACAGAGAAGGTGTTAGAGGTAAGAAGCTATTATAAAGCAGATCCACCTAACAAGGAACTTAGATGCTATCCAGGGGAGGGGCAAGTAAATGCAATCTATGTCGGATGGGGGACCAATATGGATGAAATTGGCATCCGATGCAACAAGGCTGGTGCTTTCAAGTGGTATTATGGAATAAAAGGAGACGAACCTGATCATACGGGCGAGTAAGACTTTTCAGACTATCACATGCGAGACGTCTCTTTTCTCTACTAAATGACTGCTCAACTTACACACTAAGTATAACACCTTGCATCCCAGCTGACCTGACGCGTCCAGTAGGTTTATGTTCAAGCTATACTGGTGGGTGCTGTCCTTGATACGAGAAAAGGAAAGTCCCACTCCAATAATTTGGGCAGCCGGGCTGTGGCCGGGCCGCTGCTTTTAGGGGGCCGTCCACTACCGTTCTCCGAGGTAGTGTTCACCACCGACCCCTCTGTCCCAAGCCAAACACATGCATGTTCCTGATGAATATTATAATGTAGTGATTCTTTCACAGTGCTATACACTAGATACGATGCAACTTTGCGTTGTTTTCAACCCCGTGCAAATGAGTGACTCCAACACTTTATTGAAGACTATCTCAGTTAACCAATTTTTCCAGTGGCACATCAAGCAAATTTAGACATGATCTGTAGGATTCCAAATAGACAGGAGAAGGAATGGACTTTGCGATGTATATCAAAATATTTGGTTTTTCTGCCCGACACGACCTTTTCTGTTCAATAAATCGGGAGTTTCTCAATAAAGCAATGAGCAAAAGCTTTTTCGAATTGCAGACTTCACTGTAAAAGTGAACACAATGTGATTGGAGTACAACTCTCAGGATATGGAAGAGATTGGTATGCCATATCACTAATCTGTTCCCATTGGGATAATAAGACAATAGTAAGCCAAACCAGTTTCATGGGCAATCATGATGATCCTTACGAAAAGGAAAAGGACAAAGTGATATGTCCGGATGGGTATCGCGTCATCGGAATGCAAGGCGAAGCGGGATATACCACTATGGATCAGCTCTATATAATTTGTTCGGACAAATATTGAGTCTTCAATAGGACAAGCCAGCTGAGCTAATGCACTGAAAAATAAATCATTAAATTAACTGTAACGACAAGCTTGTAAATTAAAGACATGGTTTGGATTTCACTTCAACTCAGTGCAGCAATGATTATGTTTGTTAGTCCAAGGAATTCGCTAAAACACTGCTGGCAGCTATATATTGACTCCAAATCCAAGTTTCAACTTATCCGTATAGTGTTAAATAGGAGTTTGAAATGTCTCTGTATTAAAGTTGAGCAGCACAAGTAGGATTATTTTTGGCTCGGAGCCAGAAAAACGGCCAGCTCAGTAGTAAGGGGTGCTAAAATGGTGTAGAATTAGGGGGGGGGGGGTTATGAGGTGGTGGATCCCTTTGTGAGGTGGTATGTGGACCCCTTTTGGGAGGGGGGTTTTGGGGTTGTGGACCCCTTTTTGGGAGGAGGTATGTGCCTTTTTGGGAGGGGGTATGTGGACCCCCTTTCTGAGGTGGTATGTGAACCCCCTTTTTTAGGGGTATGTGGACCCTATGGACCCATGTCCGAAACCGCGGTCGACCAAAGGTCAAATTTCAAACTTGTCCATTTTCGTCCGGAAAACTGTATCTAGGGGGTTTTCGGGGTCCGGGATTTCAAAAATGACCTTAGTTTTGTTCTATTTTGTAACCTCCATGCTGTAAGGGACCCATAACCGGAACCATGGTCGACCAAAGGTCAAATTTGAAAATTGAACATTTTCTTTGGAAAAACTTTGTCTAGGGGTAACTTGCTGTCGTAGATTTCAAAAATGAGCTTAGATTTTTGCTAGGATCAAAGATCCGTGCTGTGTTGCGTGCTGTACATGTCCGGTCGACCCAAGGTCAAATTTAAAAGTTGATCAATTTCGCCCGGAAAACTTTATCTAGGGGTAACTTTGGGTGGTAGAAACCAAAAATGACCTTTGTTTTGGACTAGAATCAAAGCTCCGTGCTGCTTTGCGTGCTGTACATGTCCGGTCGACCCAAGATCAAATTCCAACCTTGTCCAATTTCGTCCGGAAAACTTTATCTAGTGTGTTATCGTAGTCGTAGAATCTAAAAATGGCATCAGAATGTGGCTCCTGTGAATGACCAGTGGTCAAATATGTGTTGGAGCATTTTTGTGGTTACAACTGTGAAGCGACTGCTAGAATTGCCCATAGCGGCGGATGTCTTTTATTTGACAAAAACACTACACAACAAACACACTGTACAACGAAAGTATTGAACAACACTGCACAACAAACACACTGCACAATAAACACACTGCACAACAAAAGACTGTACAATAAAACCCTAGACAACAAACATGATGTACAGCAAAACTACTGTAGAACAGACGCCCTACACAAACAAAACTACTTACTGTAACTGAACTGCACAACGAAACTAATGTAACATCAAAACGCTGATAAAACCAATAATAAAGTCAAATCACTGATTGCAGTTCAAAAATTCTCGAATTAGCTGAGCAGCTTTGTGTTCGGAGCAATGTCGTCGGTATCGCACGGAGGCACGGTATACACTTGTTACAACAACCCTTATGAGCCCTGTTTTGTTGTTGAAAAATTGCTACTTCTTTCATAAAACTGTTTGTGTGGGTTGAGTGCAATTATAAAATGCCATTTCTGTATCTTGAATAAGCGTGGAGCCAGTGCTGAAATGTGCTGCAAGTATTTTTCAAAGCTAAAAAAAGGCGTCACAAAATGTGCGTAGTGGTAGAACTACGTATCTATTTATACAGCTGACTTTTTTGGCCACACGCTGTTCTATGCTGCTTTTCTCTTTTACTATGCTTAAACGAGGTGCTGGTATCGTTTTGTGTAAATTTGACCCTATAGGCTTTAATTCTTTATGAAAGTGGATGAAACTTTCCCAATATACTATTTCGGTGCTCTTTAACATTCTGGGACCAGTCCCGCATTTTTAGGTGCAAAGATAGGAAATTTTGGTTTTTGCCATTATTCTCTCAGCACATAGTCGAGACACCAGATTGGTTGGTATGGCTGGAAAGAGGACACAAAAATGTACATTTTTGCTTTTACAACTTTTGAGATATCTCTTGTGGTTAAGTCAGTATAAGCAAAAAACGATTTTTGGGGTCCACAAATGGCCGTTTTCGAGAAAATCAGTTTTTTTCATAATTACTTCCAAATCGTACGGACAATTTTGGTTAATTTATACTCCATCGATACACACTCTAATTACACATTTTATCAATGCCTATTAGCCGGAGTTTGTTGCTCTAAGCTAGAGATTTGGCCGAAAAACCATTTTGGCAAAACTGCGATTATTTTGTTTTGAACATCGATTTCTCAAAAACTACCCAATGGATTCGCGTGATTTTTTGGCAGGATGAGAATTCGCACTATTGCGGAGGGACATTTTTCTTGGTTTGAGCTAAAACATCTCCAGTTGCGAAAAAACTCAATGCAAAGTTGCGAAATATCGTGTCACCGCACATTTAATGGATTTTCTTGAGCGTTAAGACCTGCTGAGCCAAATCCAAAAAAATGTCCCTCGGCCCACATGTCCTTTATAGGACAGCACAAGAAAAAATTTTGGCCGATTCCACAGTTTTGGGAAATCGATGTTCAAAAATGTTTGGTCTATATTCAGCCTGTCAGATGTCAGTAAGTCAGAAAATTTTCGCTATTTTTCGCGGAGTTTTACTAGTTTCGTACTCTCATGATAATCTACAGATTATAAGCTTTAAAATGATGTCTAAAGCTCTTTCCAACTCACAAAAGTGCGAAAGTTATGGCGTTTGAAAAAATACCCACAAAAGCACTGCACAAAACGATACCAGCACCTTAAAGGAATCTCTCATGCTATGGAATATACCCTCCAGACGTAACAGTGGATGTTATGGCACCAGTCATCTGAATCACAAGGAAGCCTATGCTGCAGAGCATGCTGCCATATAGCTTCTCACTATGGCTGAGATTAATGAGCAAGATGTTCGGATGATTACGCCATATTCAGCCTAAGAGCGATTGATTAAATATAAATTGAAGCAAAGTGGCTACAAGTAAGTATATTGAACAAGTATCTGGGTGACGAACGAGATTTCATTATCGTCAGATGTATACGGGCCGATGGAGTTGACGCCACGGACAAGCGCAGTATAGACGTTGCTCCTGCTCGACTTCGTCCCGCTAGGTTTTTAATTGCTGACGTTGAGCCGGTGTGCTCTGCAGTCGAACTATTCATCTCCACTAAAAACTACTGCAGGGAATGTAGTTGCGTTTGAATTCTTGGAAGTGGTGGACATCCCATATCAACACAGCAAGTCGGTTGCAAAACATTTGCAGGTATAGTTTCGAACTGACCCAATAATTGAAGGGTAAGACATTAGTTGATTAATACTCGGATAGTTATTCTGGCCATGGATTTGAAAACCTACACAACAAACGATATTGGCTATGGCTCTATCGTATTACAGAAACGATAACCATTTAGTTACTCTTGAAAAACTGCTACGTTATTGACTAATTACTAATCAACCAATAATTAGTGCTATTGCACCTTTACCTATTGTATTAGGACTAGCGTGTTTGATTTGCCTGTGTGATATAATAGCAAGCGTACATAATATAAGAGTGTGCCACTAGGCACACTCTGTGTTGTAAGAGCAAAAACTATGTCGGGAGGTCACTAGTGTCTAATTTTCGGTGGAGGGCTCAGCCATTAGCGAACAGAGCATGTTTTTTGCTCTGATAACACAGTGGCACACACTTATGTACTCTTGATAGTTAGCAGTCGCCACATCTACATATACACAAGTAAAAACCATCCTCGAAAGTGTTCACCAAACAGGCATTAGCGGAATCTTGTAAAAAGTTAGAAACGTTAAAAATGTGACCTAACTTTCGGAAAGCATGCTTAGCAATTAGACTGATCTGAGAGCTCAACTCAAGCTTTCAGGTGACTTTGTGCTATATAGCATATACTACTATGCGTTGTAACATTCAGTTTGGAGCGTTCTATATTAGAACAATTTCTGTGGCGTGACCTCAGTTTCAAAAAATGTCATTTTACTCACTAAATGGGGTCAATTTAGCGTCACTATTCACGCTTCGCCGTCACCAAGAGAACATAAGATAAGAGTATGCCAGTTGGGGTGCTGTCTCTTATCAGAACAAAAACTGTGCTCTGATCCCTAGTGTTGTTTTAGTAGCCGATTTTAGTTTCAGTTTCAGTTTCAGTCGGTGGTTCGAAATAATTTCAGTTTCAGTTTCAGTTTCAGTCGGCAGACCAAAATAGTTTCAGTTTCAGTTTAAGTTTCAGTCGGCAAAGTAAAATAATTTCTGTTTTAGTTTTAGTTTCAGTCGAAGTTTCAGTTTCAGTTTCAGTTCGCTTTAAAAAGAACGGTTTCCAGCCTTCTGAGTTGACATCGAGCACAATTTGGTAGCAGGACTAACTAAATAGAAGCTCAAAACCTTCAAAATGTCAAGTTTTACGGAAAGACTGAAACTAGTTTCAGTCCGAGTTTCAGTCTTTTACCCAATATAGTTTCAGTTTCAGTTTCAGTCGGCTGCCTAAAAATGTTTCAGTTTCAGATTCAGGTCTCTTCTCAAAATATTTTCAGTTTCAGTTTCAGTGACTGAAACTGAAACCTGTACAAACTGAAACCTAGTTTCAGTTTCAGTTTCAGTGACTGAAACATCACTATTGATCCCCCCGCAAATTAGACCTATTACTTTAAAAAAGTTCGTTCGCTACGCGTTCTACAGCTCGTTGCGGTCACAAAATTAGATTCTCATACTCTGACCAAGAGTACATAAATATATAAGAGTGTGACAGCTGGCAGGTTTCCTGTAATCAGCTGTAGGTGCATCCTCTGTTCATTAACTTCTGACCCGTCCCCAGAAATCTGTTTAATCTATTTAATATTACTCTACTTTCACAAATATGTCTTATTCCTCTTATTGATATATATTTTTCTGATGTGAAGGTTGAGATGTTTGATGTGATGTTAATCTATTTAGATTTTCTTTGTGGCCATATTTGCTTGATAACTATGCCACTAGCCACAAAAATTAGCTTGTCTCCAATCTTTCGTTGTAAACTTAGCTTGTATTTTTCTCACTTTGTGAAAATTTCTACTGTGTTCTTTGGTCTTGCCAAATTACATGTTGTCTCTAACAGGCGTTTTTTAATTGATTTAGGTTTTTGTAAATTGTATGTTATCCAAGGCCCTCTTGGTACAGTAAAATCTTATACCGCCGCTTACTTGGTACGGGCGGAAATACTTTCGGAAATATTCTATGGAAGCGTTACGTACTATTAAAATCATATGCTGTGCATCCAACAAGGCCGGCAGTAAATTGACATCTTCAGTCCAGCATTCAGCACTGGTTCTTGACGAGGTTGCTCGAACTATCACTCCTGAAGCATTGATGCCGATAGTGCAATGTCCACTACAGAAGATTATCTTGAACAAGGATCAACAATTTCGCTTCCTAGCTACTAAGACAACAATACATCATGTCACCTATCGTCTCAGATTACGGTAACAAGAGATTCTACCACAACAAACTTCAGGGCTCCGCTCAGTACGAATTCTTCGGTCACCTGCCTTTAAAGGAATCTCTCATGCTATGGAATATACCCTCCAGAAGCAACAGGGAATGTGATGGGCGCTGGATATCCGGATAATTTTATATCAGGATAATACCCAATTTGAGAGAAATATCCGGATATCCGGATATCCGTGTACATTTCAGACAAGGTAATGAATTCTTCGATCACCTGCCTTTAAAGGAATCTCTCATGCTATGGAATATACCCTCCAGAAGCAACAGGGAATGGGATGGGCACTGGATATCCGGATATCCGTGTACATTTAAGACAAGGTAATGAAAAATTAGAAAACGTTTGACTAAAATTTCAAAAATGTTAAAATATTTTTCAAGAATTCCTCTGAAAATATTTTTGAAACCAAGGTTGGGGCTTGGCTGCACGACAGACATTCGCAAATCACAGCCTGCCGAAAAATTGACAGACAAATTGAAAACTTAACTGCAAAATCGAAAAATTTTCTTGAAGTTAAGTTTGGAATAGGTGGATAACCGGATATCCGGATATCCGTTAACGCAAAATAGGGAGATGTCCGGATATGAACAAATATCCGGTGCCCATCACTAGACTAATGGCACTAGTCATCTGAATCACCAAGAAGCCTGACTGAGATCAACGAGCAAGATATTCGGATGATTACGCCATATTCTGCCTAGGAGCGATTGATAAAATATAAATTGTAGCAAGTGGCTACAAGTGAGTATATTGGACATTGGATCAGGGTGGCGAACGAGATTTCATTATCGTCAGTTGTAGACGAGTCGATGGAGTTTACGCCACTTTTCTCCAGGAAAAGCGCAGTACAGACGTTGCTCCTACTCGATTACGTACCGCTAGGATTTTAATTGCTGGCGTTGAGCTGGTGTGCTGTGCAGCCGAACTATTCGTCTCCACTAAAAACTACTGCAGGGAATGTAGTTGCGTTTGAATTCTTGGAAGTGGTGGACATCCAATACCGACACAGCAAGTCGGTTGCAAAACACGGTGCTGAGGAACCCGAAAAACAGTCTGCTGAGGAACAGCCATAATCTGATAATCTCTTGTAGTAAGACTAATCGTAACGAAATCGGAGTTTTATTTGTCATTAGTTACTTTGTCTTGGTGCTATTTGGCTATATTTCCATGTTTGAACAAAATCAATTTGCTGCCAGATTTCTCAACCTCTTGGATTATTTTTATGAGTCTTCTGGACTATTGAAGTGCTCCCAAGCGGATACAAGTATATTTGCTGAATTTTACCCCGTTACAGGATCTCAAAACAGGATCTTCGATTTACCAGGTCGATGCTGTAACCAGACAGCTACCGAAGTTATCAGGTTATCAGCGAAATCTGTTGATTCTTGCAGGCATATAGTTGCCGAAACTGGCAAACTAATTCTGCAAAAAATTATGTCTTAGCAAGAGTGCATAACATAAGAGTGTGCCTAGTGTGCCACTAGGCACACTCTATGCTACCAGAGCAAAAACTGCACTGTTCGCTAACGGCTGACCCCCCACAAATTAGACTCATCACTTCAAAGAAGTTTGTGCGCTATGTTTGTGTTCTAAGCTCGAAGCAGACACACAATTCGCTAACACACTGCTTGTGTGTTTTCGAGCTTAAAAACATAGAAATAAAGCGCGTGAGCGCACCCCAGTTTCGACCATATGCTAATTTTCGGGGGGCCGTTAGCAAACAGAGCATAGCTTTTGCTCTGATAACATTGAGTGTGCCTAGCGGCACCCATTTCTATTATGTACTCTTGATATTAGTTATCGAATAAACCAATCTATCAAGTCTGCTACAGAGAATAGCAGCCTAATTTTCTTTAACTGGAACCTCTAGTTACTTTCATCAAGAGTATATAATGTATAAGAGTGACAAGCACCACACTCTATGCAGTCATAGCCAAAACTGCTATGTTCGCTATGGGCTTACCCCCTCCCCAAATTGACCCCCTCTCACTCCGCCCATATATGGGTACGGGGTCCAAATGGGGGTACGCTCACTCGCGCTAAGTTTATGTACTTAAAGGTTTCCTTACGGGTATTTTTTACTCATACGACTTTAATCCTTTACGTAAATAGCTAAAACTTGCTAAATAACCTATTTCCGTGCTCTCTAACATTCTGGGACCAGTCCCGGATCTTTAGGCCAAAAGATAAGAAAGTTTTGGTTTTTGGCCTTAGACTTCCAGTAGGCAGACTGGACACGGGATTGGTTGTTATGGCTGGAAAGAGGACACAAAAATGAACATTTTTGCTTTTACAACCTTTGAGCTATCTCCAGTGGTTAAGTCAGTATAAACAAAAAGCCATTTTGAGGGTCAAAAAAATTGCCATTTTCGAGGAAAGCAGTTTTTTTCAAATTACTGCCAAACCTTGCGAACAATTTTGTTCCATTTATACTCAATCGATACAGCGTCCAAACGTACACTTTATGAATGCCCATTAGCCGGATTTCATTGCTTTAAGCTAGAGATTGGGCGGAAAAACCATTTTGGCAAAACAGCGGTTATTTTGTTTTGAACATCGATTTCTCAAAAACTACTCGACAGGTTCCGGAGATTTTTGGCAAAATGGAATTTCGTACTATTGCGAAGGGACGTTTTTCTTGGTTTAAGCTAAAACGTTCAGTTTCGATAAAATTTAGTGCAGTTTTAAAATTTAGTGCTTCCGTGCATTTTGCGAATTTTCTCAAACGTTGAGTGATACTGAGCAAAACCCCAAAAACGTCCCTCGGCCCGTATGTCCTCTCTATGATAGCGCAAAAAGAAATTTCGTCTGGTTCCGCACTTTTGAAAAAGCAATGTTCAAAAATTTTTGGTCAATATTTAGCCGCTATGTCAGAAGATTTCTGCTATTTTTTTTGCCAATTTTGCTAATTTCGTAAGCACATGTGAATGTCCTGATTATAAGCTTTAAAACGATGTATAAAGCTCTTTCCAACTCCCAAAATTGTGAAAGCTATAGCGTTTTAAAAAATTACCCCAAAAGCACTGCACAAAAGGATACCACCCCCTAATGTCCATTTTGGTCCATGGTGGTCCATTTTTGGGTCATTTTTTCGGCTTTCTCCGATCTCGCTGATTTTCACATATTTTATTGTTCAAATGGTATATTTTAACGAGTTTTTAAAATTAAAGTCGTAAGTCCTACGGTTGTCGAGTAATTTCACCTCAAAGTTGAGATTTCATGTATTAAACATAGGAAATTTAAAGTTGTCATTTTTCGCGTGCGCCAAAAAAATCTCCCGATAAACGTTGATGAATCTGGACAAATTATACATTAAAATAACGCTAAGATGTTTTAAATTTCCTATGTTTAACACATGAAATTTCAAGTTTGAGGTTAAATTACTCGACAACCGTAAAACTACAACTTTAATTTTAAAAACTCGTTAAAAATACTGTTTGGATAATAAAATATATAAAATCAAAAAAGTCGAAAAAATAGCCCAAAAATGGATCCACCCTTAAGCTCAAAAACACAAGCAGTGAGTAAGCGTAATTTGTGTCTGTTTCTAACTTTAGAAGACAAACATAGCGGGCGAAGTTGCTTTGTTCACTGAGGTCCAATTTGGGGAGGGGATAGGCCGATAGCTCACAGAGCATAGTTTTGGCTCTGACAAGAGAGAGCTTGCCAGTTGTCACACTCTTATATTATATGCTCTTGCTTTCATCAAGAGTATATAATCATAAGAGTATGACACTAAAGTCTGGCACAAAAATGTGTGTACAAAATCTGTAAGGCCTTCAGTGAACTAAATATACGGCGTAACCCCATAAAACCATATATTTTCGGAATCCTTGCAGCGAGACGAACATTTTTATAAAATTTAAAATTTTCTATTAAGATTTCAAAAATTTTAAAATATCGGCTTTTGGGGGAATTTTTTCGGACCGTTCAAGCTATTCAGCTAATTTTTTCAGAAAACTTTTACCATCCGAAGACGCATCGATTGCCTGCAACGTTGTGGAGGCTGGCTTCCTATCTACACAGGAGGAAATGCATTAAAAACTTTGAATTTAAATATCTCCTTCATATCTTTATGAATTTGTTTGCAATTTCCCATGCAACCTTTATTAATTTATACCTTTATTAATTTTTTAGTTTTTCACAAAAGTCATTTTCGATTTTTTAGCTTATTTTGAAATGTTGTAAATTTTATATCCTGCCAACTACTGCGCTTTTCCAAAAACAAAGAAAACGGCCGAGTTTATGCAGATATAAAACATATCTGGAAAATTTGGTCAAGTTTGGTTGAAGCAGTTTGAATTTTAGGATAAATTGTTCTTGCTTTGCATTGAGTGCGCAAACTGTAAACATAATTCAGCTATATATTCAATCGCTTGCAACTTTTGGTATAAACCACGTACAGAAGAGATATGCACATCATTTTAAAGCGCTGTTTGTGCTCTTTCACGTGATATAGTAAACTTTGATATATAAAATTTTGTTTGCGCACACGCAAAGCCACAATGGTAGCTAGCCAATTATGCACTCTCTGGCACCGAGATTCGCGCAAAGATAGTTTGCCAACCAGTCTTGCTTTACCCACTATTATGTGAAGATTGCTTCATCCATGGAAAAATTACGTTAAATTAAATTAAAAATCTGGTTACAATTTTCAAAATTTCAAATTTTCGTTGCTATTCGTAGGCAGTCGTCGCAGAGAGCTCTGCGCTGGACATGTCGCGGGCCGTAGGTGGACGACCAGCGAAGGCAGAGTTAGAGCGCAGTGGACTAATTCACTGAAGTTCCCTGAGTCGTGGCTTAGGTAATAAATACACTTCACGATGTTTACTTGCACAAAGTAGCACGCGCACGATTACAACAGTTGAGTCTTGGGCACGACTCGTTTCTACCAGCAAATTCACCAAGACTGACTGAACAGCCAAAAAGCAAAGTATTACAATTTCAGCTACAGTAAGGCGAAGGCGATTACGTAATAGCCTTGATTTATTTCCAACTCCAAAAATATTCCAAACTTTCTGCTAAGATTTCCCCTAGTTATTATACTCTTTGAGCTTTTGGCCCTATTCTAAAGTATTTTCTCGCTTGTTGCTGGCTTTTGTCTAAGAAGTTTCCAGAACTTTTCTTCTCTTATCAGGATAAAGAATGCAACAAGATCGAATCCAATCTCCCCATTCCGGCTATTAAATTCATCATTGTCCAAAACAAGAAGACCAAAATCTTTTCTAAAGAACCCTATTTGAAAACCCAATTTGGTCTAAGCCTACAAACAACAAGTCCTTTCTAAGCCTACGGTAGCAATGGAACAAGGTCAAGCTACAATACAGCACATACAAGGACAAACAATTAACACAATTACACAATACTTTAATATAATTGACACGTACATATATTCATTAGTTACGTAGCAATTATCAAAGTATCTACCGTATATCTTATAATTAATTTCTTTAGTATCTACTTTGGTTACCTAATTATTACCTAATTGCCTAAAGTTATTGTCTTAGGGTTCAAGGCTAGCTATTTTGCGTCCCCTCTCTTATTTTATTTACTAGCTAAGTATTGTTTACTATGCACTACGTATTACTTTAACTTAAATTGTAATTTATTTCATATCTAAGTTCGCAGGTGTCTCATAGCTCTGTCACAGACATAGCATGTCCTTCAGGATTACAAATAAGGACAATACTTGACTGACGGACCTGTGCGGTTGAAACTGTCGAAATCTTGCAATATTCGATTTTTCCAAAAATGGTCAGTTTTGAACCTCGATGATCGAATCGACGGAGGGGGTGTCGGCCAAAAATGGCCCAAAATCCCGCGTAAGTCAAGTTAGCTGACCAGCTTTAACTACAAATTATAATTTTGGTGTCTTTGGATAGCCCTCAATTTGTAGTATATGTAGTCACTTTCCTTTTAATTTGTAGTTGTAAGGTTAATGAGAAATCAGCGTTTGAAAATTCATATCTTCAGCATATAGAATGGGCGTTTCTTTAGCACATGTGACCCAGTCACATCACATGACCAAATCTGAGTCACATGTGCAGCAGAGACATAAGTATTTCAAACTAATTTCAAGTAATTTCAAACGCTGATTTCTCATTAACCTTACAACTACAAATTGAAAGGAAAGATACTACATATACTACAAATTCAGGGCTATCCAATGATAATTATAAATTATATCAAATTATAATTTGTAGTTAAACCTGGTCAGCTGACTTGATGTACGTAAAGACCTATAAAAAGGGGGCCCCCAAAACTGCTGGGGAGGGAGCCCCCCCGCCACCCCCAAATCCTCGTTACACCCATGCGTATATTACCTTTTAAACGCTATAAATAACCATCTTTAGCTGTTTATAGCTGATTTATAGCCATTTTTTCGAATTTTTTTTTCAAAAATTTTCAGAAATTGCAAAAAATTTTTTTACTTGGTTTGGACCCGATTTTAGGGGGGGGGGGGTTGAGCTCGGCTTGGGGGGGGGAAGTAGTTGAGGGCGGGTAGGTGGGGAGGGGGTCTGGCTTTTCCGTGGGGGACGGTCTCACAGCAGGGGTAAACTGTAGCCTGGTTATGCCTATGGGCTCCAGCAGCTGACCTGGATGCATCAAAACTACTCCAGCGCCAATATTTTGGGGTGATTTTTGGCACTTATTTAAAGTGGAGGGAGGCGATTTTTTCACCTTTTTCTCCCCCCTTATGGTTCGAAAAAATTTTTGTCTCCGATTTGGCTGAGAAGTTGCACCTGGGGTAAATCAAGGCCGCTGATTTCAAAAATCGAATCTAGAAATCGATCCTATCGATCGATCAGTAGAATGGATCGATCAAAATAGATTAAAACATTTTTGTTACCATTTTTCGCGAAAAGTCGGCTATAAGGCAATTCGGGGGTGCTGATTCCGAATCTGCTGTCAAAAATCGATCGTTCTACGACTCAAAAATAGATTTTCATCGATTTTGCAAGAATTCGTCAATAACTCGATTTCGACAGCTCGGATCAAAATTTCGACTGCAGATTCGGAATCAGCACCCCCGAATTACCCTAGAGCCATGGGTGTACCTTGAGAAAACGTTGGGGGAGGGGGTAGCCGAAATTAGGGTGGGTGGGGTCAGCCCAGCCGGCGGTTTGATGTGGGGTGGGGTCCGGAAAAATCGAATTTGGGGGGGGGGGGGGTAAAAAATTGTTTGGTTAAAAATTTAGAAAAAATTCGCAAATTTGATAAACATGCGTTAGTTCCAACCAAAAATCAACAATATTTCATTTTTTTTTCTAATTTGTTCGGTAAAAATTGGATTTTTTTGAAAAATTTTTACTAATTTTGAGTCTAAATTTTCACACTTTTGAGGGTGGGGGGGTCTGGCAATTTTGGGTAGGTGGGTCTGGGATTTGGCCATTTGGGGGTGGGGTCTGCCCATAGGTGTAATTGGGGGGGGGGGGGGGGGTTTGGGGGGGGGGGGGGGGTAACCCCCCCTCCACAGCCATTTTTACAAACCACCCCAAACATTTTTGGGGGCCCCCGCCCCCCCATCTGGGGGGGGGGGAGGGGGGGGGGAGTGGCGAAAGTGTGCCGCAGGCGCGAAAAATTGGCCAAAAATGGGGTATTTTTTGGGTAAATTCTGCAAAATTTTTCCAAAAAGTCTAAATTTTTGGCTTAAAGTGTTTATTATTGCGAGAAATACACGTTTTTATCGGTTTGTGTGGACACTTTTTGGCTCAATATTGACCTTATTTTAGACTTAGAAGCATGTTGGCAATCAAGTCTTCGAGTTTAATGTCTAATGTCAAAATTACTTCATAGTTGAATGTTTTTTGGCATTAGCAATGGCTGAAAATGCGATTTTTGACATAAACATAGAAAAATTTTTTTGGGGGAGGGTTGGTGGGGTCGGGGGGGGAGGGTTGGGGAGGTCTAAAAAGGGGCCCCCCCAAAATTCCGGGGGAGGCTCCTCCAACCCAAATCCCCGTTACACCTATGGGTCTGCCTCCAAAATTTCATTTAGCACTTTTCCATTTGGGGGGGGGGGGGGGAGGGGTTCCCCCCCCCCACCCCCAGGTACACCTATGCCGAGAGCCGACTTTTCGCGAAAAATGGTATATAACAAAAATTTTTTGATCTATTTTAATTTCGTTTCTACTGAGTGATCGATTGATCGGATCGATCTCTCAATTCGATTTTTGAAATCAGCGACCTCGGTTTACCCTTGGGACAACTTCTCAGCCAAATGGGAGAAAAAATTTTTTTCGAACCATAAGAGGGGGACCAAGGCGAAAAAAATCCCCCCCCCCTCTAAATTAGTGCCGATTTTTTTTCACCATTTTACCACAATCCATTTTTACCATTTTGTCGGGTAAAAAATCACCGAGTTTTTTAATTAATCTGAGGACCTGTGGAGCTAGGGAAGATTTTAGATCGATAGAGGGAAGTGCCGGGCACTTACACGCCAAACCGCTTCCAGATTGGCCAACATTTGCGAAAGTTAGAAGCTTTAGTCAAAAATCATTCTTTTTTCCCGGGTCTGACTATATATAAGGCACAATTAACGCATATGGACAGCGCGTACACTTGTATACGTAACGTACATACTGTCTACACGCATATGCGTAATTGTGTTAAAGACCTTAGTTTAAAGTGTACAGTGGTCAGCGAGAAAAGGGGCTGGTTTTTCTTGGGCTGGTGAGAGGCTGAGGCTGGTTTTTACCTAAACACTACTATTGTCTTTCGCTTTTTCTGTACTTTTGTAGACCAACAGTCCACAATTTGTTGTTCATCATTTTGTCTTCATATTATAAATTTACTGCAGCTGTAATCATTTATAATTAATAACTAGGGGGAGAGCTAACGCGCTTCCCCTAATAACTTTTCAATTAAATTAGCCCCACTCACTCATTGAAACAGCTTCATTATTAGTTTACAAAAGTACAAAATAGTTTATGCCAGATGAGTTTTTAAGCGTTTTCATTATGGATTTTTCCGAAATTCAAATTTTTCATCTTTTTCGCTAGGGTTTGCTGTTGATATAGTTTGCAGTGCATTTGTTCTTTTGTTCTACAATTTATTCTAGGAAAAACAGCCACAAACAATATATAAATGTTTCAACCTCTGAAGTAAAATTTTGTTGATTCCTTTAAAAGTTTTGAGCTAAAGTCTGACCAAAAAATGTAGGGAGCGAAATTGTTTTGTTTATACTGAATTACCGGTACATTTTTGCTGCAGCAATGTATATATATATTTTCTGAACCGTCATGGCATGAACTTTCTTTTGGTTGAAAAAATTTTTTAAAATTCATCAAAATAAGACGATTTTTAAAGTTTTGAAAGATCAGTAGAAGTCAGGAACTAGCCGTTCGGTGGAAAATTAGCCCATGTCTCAAACATTTTGAATCCCGAATATCAGCTCATTTCGTCAAGAATTGCGATAGTTATTCAATTTTTTCGATTTTCAAAGCCTTTGATCTTTGCCGCTTTTCCAACTTTGACTGGCTATTACTCGCGACTCACTCAATGCAAAAAATTTTTAATTGGATTTTCAGGACCGCTTACGTGTTAGCTTTCATGTGATATATGTGGTTTTTCAAAATTTGAAAATCGATTTTTTCGAAAAATACCACTTTTGACCCAAATTTCGACAATGCGAATCCAGCAAAAGTGGGTAAAAATAGCATTATCATAAAGTTTAATCTGAGCTGAATCCAGCGATATAAAGTTTTCGTGGCTACGACTTATATTGCACCCGTAATGAATTTTTAAACAATTTCGCATTTTTAGCCGGTTTTTGGCTAGTTTACACTATTTGCAGCAAATCAATGCACAATATATATAGCACAACTTGTCAGAAATCAGCTGAAATAGGAAATTGTTTAACAATTCGTTGCTGGGGCAGTTTAAGCCGTAGCCACGAAAACTTTATATTGTTGGATTCAGCTCAGATTAAACTTTATGATAATGTTATTTTTACCCACTTTTGCTGGCTTCGCATTGTCGAAATTTTGGGTCAAAAAGTGGTATTTTTCGAAAAAATCGATTTTCAAATTTTGAAAAACCACATATATCACATGTAAGCTAACACGTAAGCGGTCCTGAAAATCCAATTAAAACATTTTTGCATTGGGTGAGTCGCGAGTAATAGCCAGCCAAAGTTGGAAAAGCGGCAAAGATCAAAGGTTTTTGAAAATCGAAAAAATTGAATAACTATCGCAATTCTTGACGAAATGAGCTGATATTCGGGATTCAAAATGTTTGGGACATGGGCTAATTTTCCACCGAACGGCTAGTTCCTGCCTTCTACTGATCTTTCGTAACTTAAAAAATCGGCTTCTTTTGATGAATTTTAATTTTTTAAAAAATTTTTTTCAACCAAAAGAAAGTTCATGCCATAACGGTTCAGAAAATATATATTGCTGCAGCTAAAATTTACCGGTAATTCAGCATAAACAAATCAATTTCGCTCCCTACATTTTTTGGTCAGACTTTAATTGGACTTTTGAGACAAAAATTTCGCGCCTTCTGTGCAATGATTGATGCCTACTCTTTCATTCTGTCAACTTAGTCAACATCACATCTCCCTTAATCTTGTTGCCTTTTGATTGAATTTCCTAACAAACGCTATATAGTGCCTGTGTATATACGTAGAGTTGGTTGCATTTTAATTGGCTCAAATTTTTAATGAAGCTTTAATTAAACAAGTTTTTACTACAAATTCTACTTTTTAGATTCAATTCAATTCAATTCAATTTAATTAAACAAACGGTTAACAAACTTAACAAACAAGTGCAACATTACTGCACTGCACGCCTAACATCAAACAGTGCCTCACAGAGAGCCCTCTTAAAAGAGGGCAGTGAAACTGAGTCGACCACACCTGCTGGGAGAGCATTCCAATCCATTATCACGCGGTTATGAAATAAATTTTTGACAACGGTCAGGTTATTTTTCGGTACTCTAAGTTTAAACATATGACCTCGAGTAGTTCTCGAGGAAACATTACTTTGAAAAATAAAGAGTTCATCAAAATTAATGTCAATGATACCATGTATAATCTTATAGACCATAACTAAATCTTTAAATTTTCTACGGAGTTGTAGAGTCTGCGTTTGCAAATATAAACAGCGCTCTTCATAATTTAAATTAAGATTGCTTAAAATAGTTGCCGTAAAGCGTTTTTGAACATTTTCGATAACAGTTATATCCTTTATATATAAGGTAAGGATTCCAGACTTAAGCAGTTTCAAGTAACGGCCTAACATAAATGGTAAATAAACTTAATGAAAGGATCCGTAGTAACAAAACAATGCGAAATTAAATGTGCCAACGAAAAACCCTTCTTAGCAATTTTCAAACAGTGGTCAGAAAATTTCAAATCGTTCCTAACTGTTACACCAAGGTCAGCTGCACTAGAGCAAACTTCTAATTCCGACCCATTTACATAGTATGTGGCAGTAGGGTTGCAAGACCCCATATGTAAAACTAAACACTTATTAACAGCAACCTCCAACTGCCAAATACGTAACCACTCACATACCGCATCTAAATCTTGCTGTAACAAGTTAGTAGTGCATCCTTTTTTCACTGATAGATATAACTTTATATCATCTGCATACAATGAGATCTGTGAATTTTTTATAATTTCAGGCAGATCATTAATATAAAACAAAAACAAAGTTGGACCTAATACAGAACCTTGGGGTACTCCACTTGGCAACAATGACCATTCTGAGAAATTTTCCTCCACTCTTACCCTCTGACGTCTGTTAGTAAGAAAAGTACGCAACCAGTTAAGAAGTGTGCCACCAATACCAAAACTTTCCAATTTATGTAACAGTTTCTTATGGCTGACCGAATTGAATGCTTTTTTAACATCTAAAAATATGACATCAACATAATCACCCCTGTCTATTGCCGATCCCCAATCGAAAGTAGCATTAATCAAACTAGTCAGAGTAGACCTTTTCTTAAGGAATCCATGCTGAAAATTTGAAAAAAGGTTTCTGCGATTAGCAAAATCAATCAAAACTTCATTTATAATAATTTCCAAAGGTTTAATTGTGTTCGAAACAATACTAACATCGCGATAATTTTCAACCATGGCACGATTTCCCTTTTTAAAAATCGGTGTTACGTTAGCACTCCTCCAAATTTCCGGTATCCAGCCAGTGTTGAATGAAAAATCATACAAGAGAGAAAGCGGTTCTGCCAATTCAGCCGCAAACGTTTTCAAAAATAAGCTAGGAATTTCATCCGGACCAGTTACTAAATTAGATGCAAAACCATTTAATATCTCATAGATTTTTTGACATGTGAAATTCGGAGTCCATATTTCTTGTTTTTCTTTCGGTTCAATTCTGGGTAGGTTACCATCATCAAAAGAGTAAACGGAAGCAAAAAATAAATTCAAAAGATTTGCTTTTTGCTCATCAGTCATTGCAATTTCTCCGTCTTTATTCATAAGCACCGGAAGAAGAGATTTAGGCTTAATCTTAGAATTTACGTATCTAAAAAATTTCCTGGGAGAAGGATTCGTAAGCAATTTACGCTCCTGTTGCTGTAAATAATTTAATTGCATACCATGAAGAATATTTCTGTAACGCTCATAATCCCATTTTGATTGAAAGTCAAGATCTCTGGTAAAGTTTTTAAAGGCACTAGAACAACGTTTCTCCATGTTTCTAATATAGTCAGGCCAAAAACCAACAGATAACCTTGTGTCAACAGGTACAAAATCACTAATTAGAGAAGAAAGCAAGTCCATAAATAAATTAAAAAATCTGGAGACTGGTGTTCCCAACCCGGTGATCCAAAAGGTTTGAAACCAATTTATTTGAGTCAACTTAGTACTTATGGCTATTCTATCCATACGATAAAAATTTTTAAAGCTTTTGGGTTGAGGAATATCTAATTCGACTAAAATATCAAAAATTACTGAGGCATGATGTTCCGAGTGGTGAGCATATTAAAGGAGCTGAGAGAGAGTTGATGTCAGTTGTAAAAACTAAGTCTAAAATATGTGGTGGATTAAAACGAGTTGGTGCAGAAACTACTTGTTTTAAACCAAAAGCAGACATTTCAATAGCAAAATTTGAGAAAGCGGCAATATTTGACTGCATCGTATCCCAATTTACCGAGGGCAAATTAAAGTCGCCCATAATAATTGTTGGAAAACTAAAATTAATTTTTGTCAAATCATCTAAAATACCAGCTAATGCTTCAACATTATTTGGAGGACGATAAAAAAGGCACAGGTTAACAGTTTTTCTTCTAAACTTCAGCTCAAGCCATAAACCTTCAGATCTTAAATTAGAGTTTGAAGTAGGAACTCTGACCGAGAGATCAGAATTTACAAGGAAACAAACACCTCCTCCATGTCTAGACCTATCCTTACGATAAACTGAATAATTATCATTGCAACAAAATTCAAAATTGGCAACTTCATTACTCAATTTCGATTCAGTTACAGCCACTATATCAGGTTTGACATTTTCAAGCAAAAACTTCAGTTGAGTACGCTTAGATAAGATTCCATTGACATTGCATAGATGAACTCTTATTTTATTGCGATCAGAGCGGAATTTAACAACATACTCAAAGTCGCTGACCTTATAGAGGGGTGTGAGGTGGCCCCGAACCCAGCCGATCTAAGCCAGCAGTCGCACCATTTGGTGGAACTGCAGGCCTGACCGGGCCCCCCCGACCACCCGAACCCATGCCATTAGACTCAGTCTCACTAACCTGAAAGACAGCCTCAACATCATCAGAAACCAAATTAGCTTGTTGCCGTCTTTGCCACGCAATTCTTCTAGCTTCTCGTTCGCTATAAGTCAAGTCCCGTCGAATATGCAAGTCCGGCCATTTCTTCTCGCGAGCCGCCTCCAGGATCGTTCGCTTCGAATCCGAGTCAGCCAAGGTGACCTTCAGCATTCTAAATCGGCCAGGGACAGTCGGGCGGGGACCGTCCCTCCAGACCTTCACAACCTTATCGGCAGAAACGTCCACTTTGGCCAGTTCTTCCCGAACGATAGCAATGTCCGGACTTTTCCCGATCAGGAGCAGTGCCGAAAATTACAATATTATCTCTTCTTCTGATGGAGCTCATCCATTTCACGATTCGCTTCGAAAACCGCTTTGAAAGCTGCAGACGCTGCAGCAGCAGCGAAATCTGCAGCAAGACTGCGAAAATTAAGGCTATCCATAAATGAAGCAATTTTCCCCTCAAGCAAGGACAGTCTGTTGCAAATAGAGTCAACTGGAATAGAAGCCGAGCTGTCACCGGAGGAAGCTTGATTTTGCTTCAGTAAGTCCACTTCAGATTTCAAATCAGTAACTCGCTGATTGAGTTTAGGAATATCCGAGCAGCAAATAGCACATAAATAAACTAAAGCATTTCGGCGTCCTGGCGTAGTATAAGTACGAACAGACGCTAGAGACACTCCCGAGCAAGAATCGGAATGAAAATGTCGAGTACTTCTGTATCAGTAAATAATTACTTCCGAGGCACCAACGGGTCGTTCGCTTGTTCCACTGGAATACTTGTTGATGATAAATTAAAGCAACCATAGAAAATAACGCAACCCTAGAAAATAAAGCAACCCTAGAAAATAAAGCAACCCTAAGAAAATAAAGCAACCCTAGAAAATAAAGATTTTGAATATATTATATAAATAACTGATTTTTAACACACCTCTGTCTCTGTGTAATGCTAGCAAGATACATGTTTTCAAAACGTGAGTAAATTCGAAATTTTTAGGTATTATACGTATATAGTTACACAATTTTTTCAGAAAGATAGCAAAAATTTTTAGAGAAGTGTGCAACGTTAAGTCGTCGGCCAAAAAGAACACTGCTTGTCACAGTCTTTGTTGGTGAATGACCAGCTGCGGCCCATGGACGCATATGTTGGCACAGAAATTGGTTTGTTAAAAGGTACGTATTTATTTATGTTTGCTAGAGCTTTTAAAAACTCATGTGTGATATGCTTTACTTTAAAATTATAATAGAACAATTTTGGTTTTCCAACTTTTATGTATATATGTACCTGGGCTTATTCTAGGGATTTTTCCTTGCTCCCCAAAAAGTATGAGAGGCGAGAAATTTGGGGCGAAAACTTTTCTAAAAATATGCTAAAAATAGCGCTATTTTCCAGCATGCACTGTAAAAGTTTATTTGTATAGCAAAAATAAGCAGATTTAGTGTTGAAAAGGGCAAGAATTGACTGAAAATCTTGGCGCTGGAGAATTCTTAAAAATTTGGCCTCAGCGATTTTTTCTGGGCAAAATTTGGTATATATATACTAAGAGGGGCATCCAATTTTGGGGGATACACGAATTTGGGGGATGAGGTGGGTCGGTTATGGGCATGGGGGCCCCAGTTGAATAAGCTCAGTGTACAAATGTATTTCAAAATCAACGAATGTAGGACCCGGGCGCTTTGAGCACTAATTCGTGTGCAGCTTTTGTACGTATGTGTATAAACATTATTATATACGTAATATTCTTTGTTTTTAGGAGTTAAGTTTGTCTCAAACAGTTTTGATAACATCAATGAGCTCAGCCATCTTCGAAAAGCAGAGGATGAAATAACAAGCATATGTTGGGGTGACAGCGAAAACGTTGAAGTACGTACGAATGATGAAATCATGTTGCAATCAGTTTACTGTAAATATATCATAGGGGTCGCGGTAGCGACCCCTATAATATGAGTGAAAATGGTCGAATGACCGTGTAAAACAAGGCTGCGCAGATTCCTGCGCAGATCCTGCGCAGATTATGTGCGCAAAAACTTGTACGTGTCGAGTTTAGTATGTTCCTGAAGTTTCATCCCCGTACCACTTTCCGTTAAAAAGTTATGCCAAAAATCGCTTACGAGAGTGATGTTTTTTCCGGTTTCTCGCTTTTGATGTCTCATAAGGGGGTTTTGTAGCTTGAATAACTACAGATAGAAAAATTTTTGCCTATGAAACCCATATATATTCTTGTAGTACAAGTCAAAAATAAGAAAATAAGCTAGTTTTTATGCCTCCCGGAGCCGGAAAAAATTTTTGGCTTGGGGCCAAAGTCGGCCAAAACGCTAAAATGGCCAAAAAGTATGCTTCAAAGGCGCCTTAATAAGTCTCAGATTGGGCTATATATGGGGTAATACTGACTATATGGTTAAACAGTACACATATCGGGGTCGTTCAAATGCTATATGATTTTCCGCCTCCGTGCGTAATTTTTCTGTACTGGCCGGCCGAAGTTGGTGAATTTTGGGTGAACTTTGAACTTAAAATTTTCGCTTATTTTGCTACATGGGTGGCTCAAATTTTGCATACAAAGGTTGTTTGGGACGGAGAATCGATTCCCGCTATCAGTTTTGCTGCCCGAGTAACCCAAGTTGCTGGGTTGGTTTCACTTGACCGTCTGAGGGGTCAGGTCGGTAACCGCTTCCTGGAGGTCCATAGTAGGCTTTACAAAGCCTCTCCAAACTTTGTCTATAGGGGTTTTCTGGTGCGCCCAGCTCATTCCCGGTGTCCGTCTTGCCGTCTGACCCACCCATCTTGCTGTGTTGGTTCCACTTTGCCGTCTGGAGGGTCCGGTCGGTACCGACTTCCGGGAACATCATATAGGACTGTACATAGCCTCTCATTGTCTATAGGGGTTTTCTGGTGCGCCCAGCTCATTCCTGGCATCCGTTTTGCCGTCTGACCCACCCATCTTGCTGTGCTGGTTTTTCCGGTTTCTCGCTTTTGATGTCTCATAAGGGGGTTTTGTAGCTTGAATAACTGCAGATAGAAAAATTTTTGCCTATTAAAACCATATATATTCTTGTAGTACTAATCAAAAATAAGAAAATAAGCTAGTTTTTATGCCTCCCGGAGCCGGAAAAAATTTTTGGCTAGGGGCCAAAGTCGGCCAAAACGCTAAAATGGCCAGAAAGTATGCTTCAGAGGCGCCTTAATAAGTCAGACTGGGCAATATATGGGGCAATACTGACTATATGGTTAATCAGTACACATATCGGGGTCGTTCAAATGCTATATTATTTTCCGTCTCTGTGCGTAATTTTTCGGTACTGGCCGGCCAAATTTGGTGAATTTTGGGTCGAACTTTGAACTTAATTTTTTCGCTTATTTTGCTACATGGGTGGCTCAGATTTTGCATACAAAGGTTTTTTGGGACGGAGAATCGATTCCCGCTATCAGTTTTGCTGCCCGAATAACCCAAGTTGCTGGGCTGGTTCCACCTTACCGTCTGAGGGGTCAGGTCGGTAACCGCTCCCTGGAGGTCCATAGTGATAGTAGGCTTTGCTTAGAATTTCCAAACTTTGTCTATGGGACTTTTCTAGCGTGCCCAGCTCATTATCGGTGTCCGTTCTGCCGTCCGACCCACCTATCTTGCTGTGCTGGTTCCACTTTGCCGTCTGGAGGGTCCGGTCGGTACCGACTTCCGGGAACATCATATAGGACTGTACATAGCCTCTCAAAACTTTGTCTAGGGGTTTTCTGGTGCGCCCAGCTCATTCCTGGCATCCGTTTTGCCGTCTGGCCCACCCATCTTGCTGTGCTGGTTCCACTTTGCCGTCTGGAGGAGGGTCCGGTCGGTACCGACTTCCGGGAACATCATATAGGACTGTACACAGCCTCTCAAAACTTTGTTTATAGGGGTTTTCTGATGCGCCCAGCTCATTCCTGGCATCCGTTTAGCCATCGGACCCACCCATCTTGCTGTGCTGGTTCCATTTTGCCATCTGGAGGGTCAGGTCGGTTCGGTGGGAGGTCATGGGGTCAAAAACTATAATTTTCCAAAAGTGGTCAAATTTGGAATCAACTGAAAGCCCTAAGCGAGCTGAGCAACTTTTGTCATAGAACTACATGCTCAAAGTGGCTGTGGAGTGCTGCGGTGGGGTGGGGTGGGGACTTAGGTGATTTTGGGTCAAAACTAAAATTTTCCAAAAGTGGTCAAATTTGGTATCAAATGAAAGTTCTAAGCGAGCTGAGCAACTTTTGTCATAGAACTACATGCTCAAAGTGGCTGTAGAGTGCTGAGGTGGGGTGTGGTGGGGACTTAGGCGATTTTAGGTCAAAAATGAAATTTTTCAAAAGTGGTCAAATTTGGTTCCAAATGAAACGGACTTTTGTCATAGAACTGCATGCTCAAAGTGGCTGTAGAGTGTTGTGGTGGGGTGGGGTGGGGACTTAGGCGATTTTCAGGTCAAAAATGAATATACTGCTCCATTTGGTTGGAATTTTGGTTGGTTCTTTTTTGCGCATACATATGTAAAATAATAGAAAACAAGAACAAAAAATGCTCCTTCGTCGCATGTAAAATACATATGAGTCCTCTCAGGCAGGTTGTACGTAAGCACGGAAACTAGCCTGTAAAATGCATATGAGTGCCGTAGGAGGTTGTAAATTAAGGAAAACAAGTTGCAACGGCTTAACATATGAGCCTGTCCTACAACGAGGCTCATATTGGCGTCACAGTGCATTCCAAGCCTTCTTAAAGATGAACATCAGTTCATCCATATTAAGGAAAAAAAATGAATAGACATAACATGTTAACATTGTGGCTTGGAAGAAATGGACAGAACGAAGTGAACTATGACTGCTCACGTTGAACTGTATATACATGCAAGCTGATGTTTCCCTGAAACACTATGGCACCTACTATTTCGCGAAGCGCTAGTACAGTACACGTACTGTATTCTCGGAACACTATACACACACTACTCTCACATACGTAATGCTTTCCCACATGGCTCTGAGTCAGAGCGCAAAGTGGCATGCCGTATTATGCGTATGCACAGTATAATGTCTGAGCGACAAGATGTGTGAAGGACAATTTTGTAATGAAAAGCTTTATGCAGTACGTGCTATTTATATGAAAGTAACATAATATCGACAAATTACATTATGACATACGCCAATATGAGCCTCGTTGTAGGACAGGCTCATATGTTAAGCCGTTGCAACTTGTTTTCCTTAATTTACAACCTCAACGCCACTCATATGCATTTTACAGGCTAGTTTCCGTTTTTGTACAACCTGCCTGAGAGTACTCATATGTATTTTACATGCGACGAAGGAGCATTTTTGGTTCTTGTTATATATATACGTGTGTATATATATATATATATATATATATATATACAAGAATAAAAATGCTCCGGTGGAGCATGAAAAATGCAATATGGGTGACATTCGGTTGTAAATGGACAGAGGACTAGGTTTTAAAACGTTAATATGGGAGGGACAGGTTGTAAATGCCAGGAGGACTAGGTTAAAAGCGCACTAATATGGACCAGCTTCGCTGAACAACCCATATTCGCGAAAACTGCCCAGAGTTTCTACCGGCTGCTGCTTGCTGTTGCTATCGGCAGTTCTTCAGAAAATTGTACGATTTGTCAGCATGACCTTGCAAGTATATGTATATATATAGTCGTGCTCCTTATTAAACAACTTAATAATACACGTACATAATGTCAACTGCCTTTCGCATCAACTTAATACAAGATTCTGCGCTGACAGTGCAGAAAAAACACCTTGAACACCTTTCTACCAGAACTGCATTGTTTATTTGGAATAAGCTTTAATATTTCAAAATCGTCCCGCTTGCTTTGAAAGCTGAAGAATGTAGATCTTACTCGTATGTCATGTGGAGTGGAGCATGAGTGACCGCGAATATGGGTTGTTCAGCGAAGCTGGTCCATATTAGTGCGCTTTTAACCTAGTCCTCCTGGCATTTACAACCTGTCCCTCCCATATTAACGTTTTAAAACCTAGTCCTCTGTCCATTTACAACCGAATGTCACCCATATTGCATTTTTCATGCTCCACCGGAGCATTTTTATTCTTGTCCTATTTCATTTTTAAGGTTCTCAGTAAAAAGCAAAAACGTTAAAGCTGTGTGAAAGAAACTTTAAAAATTCCGCCAATCATTAATCGTCAACCGAAAGTACAGAACAAAGAAGCTTGAAAAGTTCCAAGTTCTTCCTTTTTCTCTATTTTGACAGAAATCCAACATCCAGTACCCATGGCTGCAATAGTTTTAGTTGCTGTATATAGCATATAGCACTCTACTGCAGCGCAACCAAATGCAAACTTTACTGTCAGTGAAGGAAACTAATACAGCACGATTTGCAATGCTATGCCGCACTTGTGTGCAAAATTTCGGACGATTGCAACTTACCTGTAGCTAGTTATAGGCCGTGCTGTACTTCAGCAGCACTCTACTGCAGCACAACCAGATGCAAACTTTACTGTCGGTGAAGGAAACTCATACGGCACGATTTGCAATGCTCTGCCGCACTTGTGTGCAAAATTTCGGACGATTGCAACTTACCTGTAGCTAGTTACAGGCCGTGCTGTACTTCAGCAGCACTCTACTGCAGAGCAATTAGGCGCAAACTTCACTGCCAAAAAAGGAGACTTGTATGGCATGATTTCCAATGCTATTATTCTGCACCTGCCTACAGAATTTCAGACGATTGCAAGTTTTCTGTAGTTAGTTATAGGCCGTGCTGTACTTCTGCAGCACTCCACTGCAGCGCAACCACATAGTAACATCGTAATAAGTATACGAAACGTATCTATATATAATAGTTTGTCATGTCCTAAGCTATCTGTGTGCCGAATTTCAAATACCAGTGACGAATGAATAACTTGTTATCGAAGGTGCTGTGTTTGGGGCAGCACATACAGCACGGTGGAAGCTAGAGAGTGCACCAACTAACATAGCTACAGTTCCCCCTTACTACAGACATGATTTTCACCAAGTTTCATATGTTTAGCCGTTTACAGTAAGTCTACAGACAGCGTGCTATGGTTGTTGCATAATAGTACAGCACGATACCAGCACCGCACAGCGATCATCGTGTTCAGCACCATCACCATGCGTCCCACTAACTGGCCCAAAACAGCATATTTAGGCCTATTTTTGACTATCTTCTGTGGAGTTGGGACTTAGAAATATTTCCGAAAATGGCTATTTGGCCGGACCAACTTTGGGCCGGCCGCCAGAACGATTCTGGCCAGATATCAAAAATCGCCCTCGTTAGGACATAAACCCTTCCGTAGATCCTTATGCAACAAACCACGTATCTCTAGCGTCTTACCTGAGTCCTGCAGCTTTGACAAAAATTGGCCATTTTTGGCCATTTTAGCGCCAAGTCCGCTTTTGGCCGGCCGTACAGATGGCTGGCCGGGCCGGGCAGCGAAAACGTATCAAAAAGGTTCACTTTCGGGGTATATACGTTCAGAAAAACCAAACTTCACTTGCTGAAAATGCCCAGATCGTTCAAACACTCCGACAGAAAATTGCATTTTTCCAAGCGTGACTTACACGGAAAAAACAAACGGACCTACTAAAACAATTTCAAAAACCTACTAGAAATCTTTGGCGAAGCCGGAAGATTTTGGAAAATTTGGTCTTCTATATATATATATATATATATATATATATATATATATATATATATATATATATATTATATATATATACCAGGGAGTGATATAGTCATTCAAGGCCGCTGCAAGTCTCCAAAGTGCAGAACACCCAAACATACCGCAATGAAGTTCGACCGAATAGGGAGAATGCCACTGTCCCAGAGACCGAAAAAGGAAATACGATTATATATTATAACGCATATTATGGAGGCTGGGCGCCCTCATATATATACGCTATATATATATATATATATATATATATATTTATATATATATATATATATATATATATATATGAGTCGATTTCTGAGAAATTCGACTGTGCTGCCTGTACTTCCGGACAACCTTCAAAAATCGATTTGGCTCAAACTTTCAGAACTTGTAGCAATCTGACCTAAAAGGAAAACCTTCAAATATTAGAGCTCAACTCCGTATATTCAACGAGTTATAGCAAAATTCGTGATTTTCGACTCTGCCACTGACGTCGCCGTAGGACTTCACCAATCAAAATTGTGCTCAGGCCGATAGAGAAGAGTCAGACAGTTCATATCTTAACCATACAGGCACCACACATGGGGCACCTATCCCTGCCAGTTTGAGTTTTCTAGCGGTCATGTTCCGCAGTTTGCGACGGTCGAACCTTAGCTTAAGCCTCCAAGCTCAGTAGGCGCATTTCCACATTTTTTGACCTAGCGACCTCATTATGCCTTAGTACCACGCAATTTTTATAAATATTATTTATCCATATGCTGCCAACGTCCATGCAAAAAATGAGCAAAATCCCAGACCCACTTTTGAGATATGGCCATTCAAAGTTCGAAAAATCGCCGTTTTTGAGCCAAAACAGCGATTATGGCAACTTTGACCCGCCATAGCCGACTAATGAAAAAAGATATCGGCGTAATATTTCAGATATATAACCTAGGTACCCTTGGCAATGTTTCGGGCAAGTTTCAGCCAAATTGGAAAAATTTTATTTTTTTTGATTTTTCATCCCCCAAAATGGGCCGAATAATCGAAAAAAATAAAATTTCTCCGATTTGGCTGAAACTTGCCCGAAACATTGCCAAGGTTACCTAGGTTATATGTCTAAAATATTACGCCGATATCTTTTTTCATTAGTCGGCTATGGCGGGTCAAAGTTGCCATAATCGCTGTTTTGGCTCAAAAACGGCGATTTTTCGAACTTTGAATGGCCATATCTCAAAAGTGGGTCTGGGATTTTGCTCATTTTTTGCATGGACGTTGGTAGCATATGGATAAATAATATTTATAAAAATTGCGTGGTACTAAGGCATAATGAGGTCGCTAGGTCAAAAAATGTGGAAATGCGCCTACTGAGCTTGGAGGCTTAAGCTAAGGTTCGACCGTCGCAAACTGCGGAACATGACCGCTAGAAAACTCAAACTGGCAGGGATAGGTGCCCCATGTGTGGTGCCTGTATGGTTAAGATATGAACTGTCTGACTCTTCTCTATCGGCCTGAGCACAATTTTGATTGGTGAAGTCCTACGGCGACGTCAGTGGCAGAGTCGAAAATCACGAATTTTGCTATAACTCGTTGAATATACGGAGTTGAGCTCTAATATTTGAAGGTTTTCCTTTTACGTCAGGTTGCTACAAGTCCTGAAAGTTTGAGCCAAATCGATTTTTGAAGGTTGTCCAAGTTATGGTTGACCCTACCAGAAATCGGCTCATATATATATATATATATATATACATATATATATATATATATATATATATATATATATAGATACGTATACGTATATATTTATATATTTAGGCTTATTTATGACCATTTTCTGTTGAGTTGGGACTTAGAAATTTCGGGCCAGCCGCCTGAACGATCCCGATCAGATATAGAAAATCGCCTCGGTTATGACACGCTACCCTTCCCACAGTTTTTCTCTAGCTTGTTCCCTGAGCCCTGTAGCTGTGGCACAAAATTGGCCTTTTTAGCCGCCCATCTTAGCGGCCAGGCCACTTTTGGCCGGCCGCACAGGTGGCCTGCCGGGCCGGGCAGCGAAAAATGGTCCAAAAGGTGCGTTAACACACAGGCCCGCACCCAGGATTTTGAAAAGGGGGGGTCCAAGGTAAAACGCAACAGGGGGTCTGCGGGGCGTAGCCCCCCAGAAGTTAAAGAATTTTTGCAGTTTTGCCAAAAACAGTACATTGGACATTTATTTCTTGCAAAAAGTGAATTATCGCGCGAAAAGTTTTTAAAAATAGCAGTTTTTGCCCTAAAAATAGCTAAAATTCTCCATTTTGCCATAAAAATAGCTAAAATTTTCCATTTTGTCATCCCAAAAGGGGGGTCTAGACCCCTTGAACCGCCCCCTGGGTGCCTGGCTTTTTCCTAGGCAAAAATTTCTGGGGGCGGTCCTCCCCAGGTCTGGGGGGGAGAGAAAAATTTTTCAAGAATGCTTAAAAAATAGCCATTTTTTGCTGCTGAGCTAAAATATATATTAACTATTTTTAACTAAAAAATTTTTAGCTAAAAAATGCTTTAAAATGTCTAAAAATCCGACGAAGCCGGAAAAATTTTTCAAAATTTACCCTCAAAACCCTATTTTTCCGGGCACTTTAAAGTTCTGGGGAGGGGGAAGGCCCGAATCCTGGGGGGGCGACCCAAGTCTGGGGGGGGGACGAAATTCTGGGGGGCGCCCCCCCTGTAGGAAAAAGCCAGGGTGCGGCCTTTTTAACACATATATAATGTACTACTCTCAGAGAAACCAAACTTCAGCTGCTGAAAATGCCCAGATCGTTCTAACAGTCCGACAGAAAACTGCATTTTTCCAAGCGTGACTTACATGGGGAAAAAACAAACTGACCTAGCTTGTCCGGATTCGAAAATTTTTAAAGTTGAAAATTTTGACCAAAACCTTTTTGCTACTTGTAGTACTCGTCGTTCTGATTTTAATTATACCAAATTTGTCTAGTTTCGTTGAGTATTTAGCTGGCACGGTGCTCGAACGCGTATCTAAGGGCCGCGCTGAGCCTTTTACACCCATATAGGAGGTCGCTATAGCGCCCCCTATATTATAATTATAAAACTGATTTTTTTCAGTTTCATTTCATTTGGTATCATTCGAAAGGTCTTGGTTTGGAGATTTCAAAAATGCAAATATTAGCTCTTAATTCCTTACCGTTAATTAGCTATGCCTACAAATTAGCACTTTTCAAAATCGGCGGGGCTCTCCGAGCTATATAAGGTGTGGTAACTTTTGCAATAAGATGGCTGGGTTTACCCAATGTTATAAAGCTCAAATGGCTAGGTTTACCCAATGTTATAAAGCTCAAATTTATATCTGAGAATTCCGTACAGGCATGGGCCAGGCCCGCGCCATGGAAAAGGGAGGGTCCATGGTCAAATGCAACTCGGGTGTCTCCCAGAAGTTGAAGTATTTTTGCATTTTTGCCAAAATGTACATTAGATGTTTATTTCTTGCAAAAAGTAAATTATCGCGCCTCGAAAAGTTTTTAGAAATCGCTGTTTTGCTATAAAAATACCAAATTTTTTTTCATTTTGTCGCCTCCCCTGGGCCCGGCCTTGGCATGGGCGTATCCAGGGGAGGGAGTTGGGGTGTAGAAACCCTCCTTATGAGTTGACCAACGGAAAGTTGCATCAACATTTTAGTGTTTATAATGTAAAATTTTGCGCCTTTTGATGCGGCAAGGATAAATTGCTGTGAATACTCATTTTAAGGTGGAACTTCCCAGCGAAAGTATAACTTGTTGAAAAATTTCTTCTTCCAGTGCGTCAACCTCTGTGTAAAAATTTCCGAAAGCCCCCTCCGTTTCAGAATCCTGGACACTCCTCTGCTCACAGGTTATATTCATACGTAACTAAAATAATTCATCTCAATCAGAAGTTCTGGATTACGTACGTGTAGGTAATTTTAATTGTATTAGCCCAAACTTCAAATGTTTTTTCACAAACATAGTTGCAAGTTTTACTTAGTTGAAATTTCCGGGTAGACTGCTGTATTTGCTTACATAATTTAGAATTTAGCTTTGCCAAGTTGTATAAATGTTTTGTCCGTTTCCAGGTTCTTTGTGGATTAGTAAGCCGACAACTGAAGGTTTATGACTCTTCGCTTGGGGAGTTGGTGCCTGTTCTGGAGTGTCCAGGTGGTGATGGAAACATCGTTTCTGTAGCGGCTACTGCAAGGTGCACACCACTTTCGAAATTTGTGACAGGGTTTTGGATCCGTCCTTTTCTGTCCTTAGTTATGACAAATCGTAGAGGCCTGCACGTGCCGAATTTTTGCGGCCTCAACCGGCGCGGCCCGTGAAGAATCTTTCTCGGCCCGTCAACTGCTTCTGCCTGCCCGTCAGTTTTTTCAGCCCGCCCGGGCCGGGCCGCGAAATTTTTTCTTTTATTCCAAAATGCAAAATTACGTAAATATTTTTCTTGAGCTTGGTTTTTTCAAAACAGAATCTCTGCTTTTCAGTGCTTTTTCTAGGAAAAGTGTGTGTTTACCCTAAAAATAGTTTTTTCGAGTTTTCAATGGTTTTAAACGCATTTTCAAGGACATAATAATGATGATATGCCCATGATGGCATGATGATTTTGAGAAAATAAAGTGGTTTTTTGGTTCTGAACTGGCATTGAAGGCTAGGAGTACGCAGACGTTACCGACCAAACTTTATTTGTGTCAGCATTTTTTGAAAAATATTGTTTAAAATTGATACAGGAGTTCTGCTAAGGGGGATAGCGTGCCGTGTTTGCCGAGTGGATAGGCGTCGTTTAACCCTCCGATGACTATTGGTTCGAATCCCCATCGTCACAGAGCTTTCACAAATCCCTTTGAGCAATGGAGTAATCATATTTTGGTTTACCGTGAGCTTTAGACAACCCAGTTATCTATCCTTAATTGGTCAGTAATGGGAACCATGAATGAATGAATGAATGCAGCAGGAGACCTGGGCTTATTCTGGGGGGAGTGCCCTTCCATGAACAACCTTCCCCCCGAAACCAGAGGGTGCCCCTTCGGTATGAAAATATTCTTCTCAAAGGGCCAAGTATTCAAAAATTGGTGACTAAAATCAACTTTTACAATAATATGTGCTAGAACACTAGCGCTATTTTCAGCATATTTTTGGAAAAAGTTTCGCTCCCATAGAATAGTCCCAGGAGACTGTGTTGCGCATCTGCCTTGAGGAGTTGGCCCCTCCTTATCGGTAGCATGCAACATCGTTGGTCAGTCAGGTGGCACTCTTAGCTCAAGTGTACAATGCACTTGTGCGTTGAAAAGTTGTACACATTGGGTTCGTATTCGGTCTTCCGCTCTTTTTACTGAAGCACCTGTGGCTCAGTTGGTTAGAGCGTCTGTGCGTTAAGCAGAAGACGCGGATTCGAACCCCGCCAGGTGCCCGAATTTTTCGGGTGCCTGGTAGTGCACAACTTTCATACTTAGCTCAAGGGCAGTGAAATCGGATATGAGTGCCGGCACCCTGTATCCCATGGGGTACCTTTATCTTTTACCTTTAAGGGGGATACAGTAGCTTATAGAGGATATTGTATCTTGTATGAAGTGTAAATGCGGCGCGGGTCTGTCTGCGCAGAAAACCTTCGATCTATGTAGAAAGCCGATTGCGTTCTTTTTTCAAATATTTCTCAGCCACAACTAGGCTTGCTAATTTTGTGGTGTGTTCAGGTGCATTCATTGTTTTTGAGGTTCTCAACGTATTTCTGTTTAGATTCTATATTATACTTTCTTAAAATTTCCAGCTTTTAGTAAATTAAGAAGTCTCAGTAGGTTTTTGTGCTTTCATTGGGGTCGCAAGATAGTTGTTATCTTTATATGCCAAATCATTTTTTGTACAAGTACGTATACTGTTGTAGTTTTTGGTTGCTGAGCTGACTGTTATATATACTTTGTTGTTTAGTTTATAATAAGGCTTATAGAATGAAAGCACAAATGCTGGAGGTGGGCCCCTCATACTGATCATGTATGTACGCACATATTACATACATACGAACACTTTATGAATTGCGTATGAGGGGGGCGGGCAGTTCTTTCTCGATACCGAATATACCGAAGGTGCCTGAGCTTAGACGGATGTAATAGTAGTTTTTGATTGTTGTAGTGGTGGTTTTGTTACTGGAGTTGAATCTGGTCTGGTATCACTATGGGATGGTCAGGGAACTTCACTGGTGAGTTAATTGTTGTATATACGTATAGGGTTGTGTAAGCTTTACTTTTGCTATTAATTTGTTGTTAAGGATTTATTGTCCCGTCAGGTGCCCAACAGCGCTTGTTTGTGTGGAACTATCTTTCATTGTTTAATCATTGCCATTTCCTACTTTATGATACAAAGTTTTTTGCAAATTTTCAAAGTTGCAAAGTCCTGCAATTTCCCAATGGAGTAGTTCTGGAAATGATACTTCCGGAAGGATGTTATGTACTTCTGTATGGCATATATGCACCTGTAAGTCTTGGCTATTTTAGGCTGAAGTTAAAGTTGGTAATCTCTGTTGTATGCGAACTAAAGATGAGCTACCTTCCTTTATTGCTACGGGAGGTAAAGAATGTCCCTTGTCTGTCTGGGATTTCAACTGCCCATCCAAGCCAATCTTTATTGCCAAAAATGTACGTTTCTACTTTCTATATACATGTAATAAAACTATTTTTAAGTAATCGTTGGGCTGATTCTGGGGATTTGTTTGGGATTTTGTGGCCCCTTCAGCCTTCACATGGGGCATGGGCGTAACGGGAGGTTGAGGGTTGAACTTCCCTTTTGGGAGTGGCTTGATAGCACCCACTTTAGGGGGGTGTTCATGGGGAGAGCCCCTGCGGAATAAACCATAATAGTAGAGATCTAGTATGAACAAGAGTACATAATGATAAGAGTGTGACAGCAGACAGCCTTTCTGTTATATATCAGCTCCCGAGCCATGCTCTGAACGCTTACTACCACCCACGCCACCCCCGCACCTCCCTAAAACCAGACCCTGGTGGATTTGTCTCTCCTCTCCAAGTTAATCCAGGACCTAGTGAAATTACTTTCGCACAAATCAGGCCATAATGAAGTTTACTACGATTTTATTTGTGATTGTGTGCTTTACTTGACTTGGGTCTAATTTGCGAGGGAGGCGAAACCGGAAAAGTTTTGAAAATTTGGCTTTCTGAGCGAATTTGTAGGGCAAAATTTGGTACCAAAAGGTACCCTTTGGTTTGGGGGGGAAGGTTGTTTTTGGCCCCCCACTAGAATAAGCCAAGGCCTCAGTGACTCAAAACCATGGCTTCTGCATTCCGGTGAAGGCAGAACCAAGATAGCCTTAACGATATAACATTTTTCTTGTTTTCCTTTAAACCATTTGTGATTAGATTCTTCAAGAATGTTCCTGTTTATATTCACCTTTGTACCCTAATTTGCAGCTGCCAGATAATTGGTTATGTCTTCGTCGGCCAATTTGGGAAAAGGCTCTGGAATTTTTGCCTAACACTGATAAAATAGTTACAGCAACTGGTCATCATGAGGTGTGCATTCAATTTCTACTGGATTTTTCAATTTTTTTAAAATGTCATGTTTTCGTTTTTTCTATTTGTCTTAATTCTAAATAGTGAGAGGTTGCCTTCTATTATTAGCGTATTAATATTTTGATGTGACGCTTAGTGCTTAAATATCTGGATGTGGTCTGTTTGTAGATTCGACTTTATGACCCAAAGTCAGGTCAGAGAAGACCAGTTGTTCAGATCGAGTTTGGCGAGCATCCCTTCACTTCGCTTTCTTTGACAGCAAATGATCAGTACGGTAGCTTCTTTCTTTGTAATTTTTCGTTTTAGTTTGGACATCAATACGCTAGTGTGTAAGAAATTAGACTGAGTTTGTGTACTAGCTATCTTCTCTTGAATCTAAGGTTGGTAATAGTAGCACTTGGTGCTTTCTTACTTTTGATGTAGTTTAAGTTTTCTTTTCTATTTCAGGAATGTTGTGACAGGAACGACGGACGGGCGAATGGCTCTTTTTGATCTTCGAAAGAAAGGTATGTGCAATGTGCAATACCGTTTAACTAATAATGTTAGTTAGTATGAATTGTATGTATATTGTATTCTGAGTAGACATTCTGAGAGCCTCAATAGATGATAAAAGCTACATCACCCGAAAAAATTGGCCCTTTTGTACATCAGGAATAACCGACCTTAAACTGTAAACTTATACTTACTACGTATTAACTTTCATATATTTAAACTTTACGGACAATTTGGATAATGTTTTTCATAGTTTTACTGGAATCAGTCGTTTTGGATTGATTTGTGTTTTCTGAAAATTTTTCTACCATAGTTGTTTTAATATGAAGCTTCTTTCTTTGAGGTTCTGCCGTTCATGTGTACAAGGGATTTAGTGGCAGTGTTTGCGACGTTGCTGCTCATGAAACGTTGCCCTATATTGCTTCCTGCTCTAAGGACAAATTTATCAGAGTTCATCATCTACATTCCCGTGAACAAATTCACAAGGCTAGTTTTTGTTTAGTTTTGCTTCTGTATAGAGCTTTCCTGGGCGTGCGATGACTTCTGATTGCTCTTCATAATTTTATCTTCCAACGAATAAGTTACGAAAATAAGTGTTGATTTATTATTCCGATTATGGTAGTAAGCTGCTTCTCGATTGTGAAGTTGATTCTCGGATTTGTTGAGAATAGTGTAGCCTTAAATTTCAGGTTCGCTTCACTAGCTCCGTTTTTAAACAATCCATTAAATAAGTTTGAAATTTGGATTTAGCAAGTTTGAATTTTCTTAGAATACACAGGGGCCCGTTGCCTAAAAGTGATTAGTTGATTAATGTAGCAGTTTTTCGAGCATAATCAATGTTACGGATGGGCTACGACAATAATTTGTATATCATAATATATTGAAGTGCTTTGAGCATTCTAACGAAACCAAAAGTCTGCATTAAGTTACATCTTAAATGATGCCAGCTTAAGAAGTAAAGAAAGTATGATTGAGTTCAAAATTTTCCTTTGACTGAATTAGTCAGTGAAGATAAATCAAATACTTCATGATTTTTGCATAAAGCACTTCAACAGCTACGATATGGTACCAAAAACTCCGAAAACGGCGGACTGCAACAAAAGTTTTTCTCGAAACACTGCTACACCAATCAACTAATCATTAATCACTAATCAACTAATCAGTTTGATGCAACGGGCCCCAGGCCCCTGGTAAACGTTTAAAGTTAAAAAGATAGTAAATTTTATCTTGTTTTTAGATCTATCTGAAGTCTCCGTTGTCTCGTATGATCCTCAGCAAATCCCTCAGCATCGACAAATGCGCTGATGAGTCGTCGGACGAAATTACCTCGAGAAGGGTTCACCAGGATGTCGATAGTGATGATGCTCTGGATGCGACGAATTCCATTTGGAACGAAATGGGAAGAGTTGGAGAGCTTGCCAGAAGATCGAAACGCAAGGAAAAATCACCTTCTTCTGAACCAGTGACAGATAGCTCGAATAGGAAATCTAGGACTAAAAGGCCTAAGAAGGATCTGCGAAAGAGAACTGTTGCAGCATCAGACAGTGCTACAGCACTGCCAGCGAAAAGGACAAAGAAATTGAGCCCTGGCGAAACTGCTGTCAAACTCGAAGAACAAGACTGTGACTTGGTCGAAGAATTGCCCAGAAAGCGATCGAGACGAGAAGCTTGAATGAGCTTTATTTTGAGCGGCAGAATCTTGTTTATGGCATCTTCGAGAAATTCTTGATTCACTGGTAGAAGACCAAGGAGAAAATTGCTTATGCATGAGAATTTAATATTTGACTCTGACTTTACCAGTGCAAATCCCGTTCCGCTCATGCATACACAGATTGTTTAGTGGAATTGTAGTCAAATTAATTGGACCGATATTTTGGGTGAATGCAAAACTGTTTTGGATTGAGAACTTGACCTACTTTTCAGGAAAGTTTCTCAATACTTCCTTGTGTACAAAATTGTTAATTTATATTTCGTGTTCCGCAAATATATAGCTTAGCTTGTCAAGATTAAAAATTGAAATTAATGACTCTTGCTTGATTAACCTGAATAAATGATTAAAATTAATGATTTGAAAAGGAGTGCGTTTACTCAGAACTTCGTGTCATTTTTAATTTGCACTTGCCACTGACTCATTATTTGCTTGTAGGTGTTGTGTTTAACTGCTTGTTATATTTTCTGTTCAGTAAAATGTTGAGTTTACTAGCAACCTAGACTAGTTGGAATTTTAAATCTTGATACTTTTGGATACATTTGTATTGTTATTCAACAGCGTAGGGATAATAGGTTTGTTCATGAGAGCGCAGAAACAGAGGTGGAGTACAAAATGTGCAGGTATGCAGCTTTTTGACAGCGAGATTTGTTTACTGTTTTATCACGGAAAAGTAGTGTTTCAGTAAGCCATTTTAGTTTAAGTTTCAGTTTAGTCGGCATCTAAAAATCTTTTCAGTTTCAGTTTCAGTCGTTGCCCAAAAATATTTTCAGTTTCAGTCGTTGACTCAAAATTGTTTTAGTTTCAGTTTCAGTTGGCGCTACAAAATAATTTCAGTTTCAGTCGTTGACCTAAAATTGTTTCTGTTTCAGTTGTGACCTAAAATTGTTTCAGTTTCAGTTGTAGTCAGTCCAAATGCAGTTTCAGTTCAAAATTTTGTTTCGGTTATTTGCCAAAATTAGTTTAGTTTCGGACATTCTACACTGTTTATTCGAGCATTCTATACTGTTTAATCTGCTCATAATACTAAATCAACTGCTAACAAGCTCAGACAAAATCAGCAGCATTTCAAATCTGAACATTTATCTTTAAAATTGTGTAGCAATTATTAAAATCTCTGAAATTTTGTTGTAATTTTGTTAGCTAGTTTTTCTTTTCATTACTGTAATATAATAGGTCCCTTCCCTTCATCACTTCCAGATCCAAGCTAGCAAGCAAAGTTGGATACTCTATAGCCCGGTTCGTACTTATTTTCTGAGTGCCCGTTTGTCCGTTTATCCGTTTTGCTGAACTCACAGATCAATTCTTTTCTTCCCTAGCTTTCCGTTTCCTCCAGCGGAATAAAAAGGGAAAGTCAAGTTGTTAAACGAGTAAATTTTACTGAATCAGAAGTGTAGCAAATCCAAAAAAGAGTTAATTCTAACAACTGCCGATCTTTACAAGAAAGCCAGACACACAAATTTTTTGATGTATATACTTGTACACAGCAGATTGTGTTAAGAATGTGAAGGCGATCGCGAGAGCACGAGTAAACCTCGGCAAGAAAACTATTGTGGGAACGTCAGCAATAACCTTTAACAGGGCATTAGCTGTATGCAGAAACTGAAATAGGGTTTCAGTTTTCTGGACATGAACTGAAACCATTTTCAGCACCAGCGTAGTTAGAATTCGTATGTTTAGGCAGTGACTAAAACAGTTTCAGTTATAGACAGAGCATAGGTTCAGCATCAGTTTCAGTCATCAAGCCAAAATTGTTTCAGTTTCAGTCGGCGCTCCAAAATAGTTTCAGTTCCTGTCGTGATCGTGATCGTTTCAGTTTCAGCTACTGAAACTGAAACATGTACAGACTGAAACCTAGTTTCAGTTTCAGTTTCAGTGACTGAAACAGCACTACATAAAAGCTATTTATGCTGCAACAGAGCATTCATTCAGTCTAATTGAGAAAAGTTTCTAAAGCATTGATTAGCTTGCTTAGTTTTGTCATTCTTCGAAGTTGATAAAATTGGTTCTCTGTAGTTTAGTTGCCATAACATTTGTCCAGTGCTAAAATGTCCTGGGTTCAAGTCCCACAGAAGGTCCTAATTTTGCAGTATTCGTTCGCACATCGTTAATTCGTTAGTTTGCAGGGCCATTGAATACATGAAGGCTCCTAACCCGGTGTGGTAGCTTTCGTGTCTGGAGACCGAGAGATCTGTGGTTCGATTCCTGGCGGAACAGTTTTGACCAGGGCTGCAGTGTATGAGGCGATCCAGTCATCATCCTATCCGATCAAAAATAACTGACATACGTCTATACATTGTGCTTTGATGCAGATTAGCGTTGGCGGGTGCGGCCACTGGCCGGTTGGCCGAGTAAAGATCACCCAATTGGTTTGGCCGGCCAAAGTTGGCCATTGGTCGATCGTAGGTCAAGCTCAAATTTAAGATTTTATGCGTCAACTGTGTTGTGAAATTTAATTTTGCTGCATAATATCGTGCACATGATGCATTATAAACGTTATCAAGATAGCTAAATAAATCACTTAGATTTTCAGTTTACCTGCACATGACGTTCAGACTTAGCTACAACGTTTCGATAAATCCATACTCGTTTATCGTGGTTGGCATTATTGTTCAATAAAATTTGTTAAATAATTTCCTGCAAATTTTAAAACTGCTAACAAATGAAATTTCACTGGATAACGTCTCATCAATCCATTGTAGTCAAGGCCGCACCCAGGGGGGGTTCAAGGGGTCTAGACCCCCCTTTGGGATGATAAAATGAAAATTTTTTGCTATTTTTATGGCAAAAACTGCTATTTTTAAAAAATTTTCGTTTGGGCAAAAATTCTTCAACTTCTGGGGGACTCCGCCTCCCAGACCCCCCGCTGCGATTTATCTTGGACCCCCCCTTTTCAAAATCCTGGGTGCGGGCCTGATTGTAGTCCTCTAGCAAAAGTAAAACAGAAATTATCACGAATTGGTGCTAATCCTTTGGTAAAACCTATTTTGAATTAAAGTTGACACATAATAAAGCATGTTAGGCGCATGAAACGAGAAAATTCCAGCTAGACGAGGTTGACCAATAGCTAAACAACGGCTTACGGACAGCCAACAACCAATGGCAAACCGGCGGCCAACGGCTAACCAGTTGTTCGTTGGTTGAGAATTTCGACCAATCTCAACACCAATCCTAAAAGATAAATCCAGAATATTTTTAGGGGATTTTCCCGGGGGGGGGGGGGAGAAATTTTAGGGGTAGATTTTTTGCAAAAATGGGCCAAAAATTGGTATTTTAGGCGTATTTTGCAAGTAGAAACGCAAACAGTTCTCAAAAATGCCAGGATAAAAAATTTTTGAAAATTTGCCCATTTTTGACAAAAATGTAGATCTCTTTAAGGGGGAAACCCAAAATCCGGGGGGGGGGGTACGCGTAAAAACACACTGATATTCAGGGTATTTTTCAGGGATTTTTGCGGGGGGCTTCCAGGGGGGAGGCCCGGGTCCGGTGGGGGGAAGACATTTTCGGGGGGGGGGGAAGATTTTTTGCAAAAATGAGCTAAAAATTCGTATTTTTGACGGACAAAAAGGACAAAAAGTTCTCAAAAATGCCAGGATTTAAGCTAAAAATAGTCCCCGGCGAAGCCAGAAAATTTATGAAAATTTCCCTATTTTTGGCAAAAATTCAGGCCCCCAAAAAATCCCGGGGGAGGAAGCAAAAATCCGGGGGACGATTTCGGGGGGGAGGCATTTGCTGGGAGGAGGTCAACTTTGGGGAGGGGGGCGCGCCCCCCCCCCGGTAAAAAATACCCTGATATCTATAGTCTTATTAGCCATCTAGTTATTGAAAACGCGCATAACCTAACAGAATATACACGAAATCAAACTTTAGCGAAGATTATCGTTAATTAATGCTTCTGATATAAACAAATTTGTAATTACGTCTAGGTTTTGAAGATTCAGTAAGCTGAAGTCGACGTGTCTGTGGAAATGCAAGAAGACGAAGACGATATAGATTATTATGCCTTTTATAATATCCCTAAAGATGTAAGACTTCTTTCAATGTGTGAACTGAGATTACATATAAATACATATTATGTATAGCTATATTTTTGTATTAGTTTAGTTAATTGTTGGGAGGTTGCGATTTGCGAATAGTCAGTTTATTATTGAGCTCGGTGAGTCGAAAAAAAAGGACATAGTTAGTTACAGGCTACATACGTAGTTAACTTAGTTTGTGTTGAGATTTAATTTGATCAAGATTCATAATAGGCAAAGGTGGGTATGCCAACGTCAAACAATTTTAAACCTTAGAACGCACTCATAGCGATCGAACTGGCTTAATTCGCTGGAGTCCAAGTTTTGGGAAATTCTGCAGCTATTAGCGTGCAGAGGATGTGTTGTGCGCTTACGTATGGTGTACTCTTGAAGAGTTTGATGCTGGTAATTTTAGGCCACCGAGGATGACATCGTTGCAGCCTATCGACGACTCAGTCGTGAATTCCATCCGGATCGTCATGTGAACGTGGACGACCGTCTGCGCAAACATGCAGAGAAAATGTTCAATAAAACCAAAGAAATACACGCTGGTAAAAACCATTACAATTTTTTTCGTGTCTGGTTACGTTGTTCGTCCCATTACTTGGTCTTTCTCTCGATCTTCTGTCTATCTCTTTACAGTAGTTTACATGTAAACAGCATTTCACGCATTCACGCATATTATACCTGGGTACCACCGTATTCTGAATACGTAGATCATTATTAAATTATATGTAGGGAACCGTAGTTTAGTTATATAATGTACTGTGGCTTGGCTTGACAGTATGCTTCCTATGTTGTGCTTTCTAAAACTTATTAATGTTTGGCATTTTGGCAAGGCAATGATGATGGCTGGCGAAAAGCTGTTCGTTTCAGTACAATTTAGTCGTGGCACTTCATGTCATAAGCATTCCCAAACTGTTATCTTTATTTTTGTTTCAGTTCTCACTGATCCTCGAAAAAGAGCCATTTATGACACAGTAGGACCCAAAGGCGTTCACTGTGAAGGATGGGAGGTACTGACAGAAGGAATCAGCTTTTAGTAGTTTTAGTTAGGTGGGCCGTTAGCGCTCAGAGCATGGCTCGCGAGCTGATAACAGAGAATGTGACGCTTGTCACACTCTTATTAAATATGTACTCTTGCCATTATAGGAGTAATACGTTACTTTCGAAAGCTGCGAATAGGTGCCTTGTGCCGGTAGAGATTTTGTGAGATTTCAAACATAATATAAATCGTATTATTTCCGAAAGCTGCAGACCTAATTTATCTTAAGTAAGTGCGAACAGGAATGTTGTAACAATGTGCTCCTTATTTGAAATGGTATTTAAATTTTTATTTTAGCTGGTGGAGCGATCCCCAATGGGTCCACAGGAGATCCGAGCAGAATATGAAAGGTTGGCTCAGCTGCGAGCTGAGGAGGAAGAAAATCAGTCATTAAGGCCTACCGTAAGGAAAAGGCCTTGCCTAGTTAAAAACTGTCAAGATCACTTTAATTAGAACAATTAGAAATATTACCAAAAATTTTATTATGATTTAACAAAGCTGTTTTGACTGGACCTAGAAGCTAGATACGGGGCACACACTCAGCTAAGTAACGCCAAAGTAACACGGAGCACTTTTTCTCGTGCGGCAATATTCTTGTCTTTCCAATTCGTTCTTTTGGGTGACAGCTAGATTTTCAATTCGCAACACTTTATTTTGTGCATAACTTACCCTGCTAACGGTTAATTGCACAGAGACGTAAATAGAATCAGATTTATCAGCCACTGCCTTTGAGGGTAGCTAGACAAGAGTGTCTTCTGTCCTCTTGGGGTCGATGTTATCACGCATCTCAACCCGGGTTGAAACCTCAACCCGGGTCGAGATTGGGGTTGAAAATTTCAACCCAATGTTATCAAAATCGGGTTGAATGAACCCGGGTTGGAATAGCAGTGTTGGGGTTGAAATTTGGGTTGAGTTCTAAACCAATGTTATCATTAAACCCGGGTTGGAAATTAGGCTTGAGTTTGGGGTTGAAATGGCTGAATCTCAACCCTTCTCAATGAGCAGGGTTGAGATTTCAACCCGGGTTGAGATTTTATCTCAAGGGGGGCCGTTTGGGTTATTTAGATTTAATGATTAGTTAGTTTCAAGGAACTTTCAATTCTTACTCCATTTTGATTACTTTTCTCAATAGAAAGATTATTGATTGTTTGTTATTAATTTTCGAAATGCTTGCTGCTTTACTTGCTGGATTTGGAGAAGAAGAGGAATTTATTTTAACTCGGCGAAGTCGAGTATTCAGTGATCGCTGCAACCCCTTCGATCTGTATTCGGATGAAGAAATGCGCCTCAGATACCGATCTTCTAGAGCAGGCATTGAACGTACTATGAATTTGATCGAAGTTACTGTTGCCCCGACTACCCATCGCATAACCAAAACAAACCACATAAATGGGAGAAACTGTGGCCGTTGTCGTAGAGTCGTGTACGTGTCGCTATATATAACACTGATATGATGTATACATACTAGCCTGCGCTAAGAAAAACGGGTTGAAAATGGGGTTGAAATTGGGGTTGAAACAACTCAACCCCAATTTCAACCCGATTTTGATAACATCGGCCCCTGTTCCTACAAAAAACAAAGAATCTGTATTCTGCCCACACTCTGCCCTTCTTTATTAATGTCGAACTTTCTGAATCATCGTTACATTTTTGTATTTTAATTTCTGTTTCTTGTCTGTGTATAGGGGAACATCACTGCAACAGTTGATGCTACTGGTCTGTTCAGGCCTCCAGACGAATATTCAGAGTTTGAAAATCCCAGGTGATGGTGATAAGATTAGTAGTGTTTTTGCACTATTTCTGTAGTCCAGTAAAGCTGACATTATGGCCAATATTTCAAAATTAATAGCTGAATTAACCTTGAAGAAGCTAAATATCCATAAAAAAGAAATTTAGTGTTTCCCTTGCAAGTCAGATTGAAGCAATTACTTATTTCTTGTTGCTGTTAAACAAAAACATGACGGAAAATTATTTCTAACACATTTCCCTATGATTTTTATGTAATATACTGGCTTTTTCCTAGGCAAAAATTTCTGGGGGAGGGAAGTCTGGGGGGGGGGGGCTCGGATTTCTGGGGGGGGGAGAAAAATTTTTCAAAAAATGCCCTAAATTAGCTATTTTTTGCTGCTAAGCAAAAAAATTAACTATTTTTAACTTAAATTTAAGCTTAAAATAGCTAAAAAATGCTTAAAAATGAGTAAAAATCCGGCGGAGCCGGAAAAATTTTTCAAAATTTACCCTCAAAACCCTATTTTTCCGGGCATTTTAGAGTTCTGGGGGGGGAAGGCCCGAATCCTGGGGGGGGGCGATTCTGGGGGGGGGTCGACCCAAGTCTGGGGGGGGGAACGAATTTCTGGGGGGCCCCACCCGTCCCCTGTAGGAAAAAGCCAGATATGATTAAATCCTCTTATATTGTATATTTTGTTAATTTGGAAAATGAAAATCAAAACATGGACACCCAGAGTCAGACGAAACTTATTTCACAACCGGTTTCGAGGCTCCATCGTGGGCCTCTTCTTCAGGCGATTCTTCGTCTGACTGGGTGTCCATGTTTTGATTTTCATTTTCCAAATTGTGATATCATCGTATCCGTACGGATCCATGGACTGTGGCTGTTCTGATTCTATCTGTCCTACTGTATATTTTGTTGTAACTTTTGTAGCTTTCTGGAGTCAGTATCTCTGGTGGGATTGTCCCTGAATCAGACAGTGGACATCCCCACCTGGGACGTGGGTCGATGCACTGTGGGTGGTCAGGTGGGGACGCGCGGTGATTCTGTTCAGGGCGCCTGTTTTCTCAGCTGGAAACGATCCTTTGCTACCTCAATGTGGCTACAGGTTCATACTCCCGTTCAATCCTCCATGTTTTATAAGATTTATACTAGGGCATTGGATATCCGGATAATTTTTATATCCGGATAATATCCCATTTGAAAAAAATATCCGGATATCCGTTTACATTCCAGACAAAATAGTGAAAATGTTTTTGAAATCAATTTTGGGGCTTGGTTGTAAGATAGAAATTCGCAGCGTATCAAAACATTGACAGAAGAATTGAAATTTCAAGTGTAAGGCCGAAAAATTTTCTTCAACTTATGTTTGGAATAGGCGGATAACCGGATATCCGTTAACGCAAAATAGGCGGATATCCGGATATGAAAAAATATCCAGTATATACCCATCACTAATTTATACGTATCTACGTATACTTGTTTAATTGCTGGGTTTGGTTTTTCTTGGGAACTATTAGTGTTCATAAATATTATGCTGCGCCAAAAGAAACTAGGTATTATCTTGAGAAATTAATTGCTGTGAGGATACGTTTTAATTATTTTGTCAATTTGTTTTATGTTTCAGACTGACATTGGGATTGCTCTTGGTTCCAACTGCACTGCTTCTGTGAAACTTTTCAGAACATTCTCCAAATACATGTAGGTTGCAATTAACAATATAATCTTTAGTGTTTATTGTTAGCTTGTTTTTACTGGATATAGCATGTCGTGAAATTAACTTCAAATTTAGTGCTAGGTTTATTTATTTATTAAAATTGTTTCTAATGTCAATTCAGGTTTGGCTATGTTCAGGTTGGCGCTGTTGTCAATCCTGGTGAATGGGCGCCCTTAGCTGAGATTGGTAAGGGTATTTTTAGTTACTTACTGATGATTTTGAAAACTTATGATTTTATATTCAGTCTTTAAAAATGTGTCGAAGCAGGATTACTCAAATCGAAGCTGTAACTGGAACTTGTTAGTCAACAAAATGTCCATTTTTAAGTAACTGTTTTGCAGGTATAACACGGCAGCTCCATAAGCATGTTACTGGCTCCATGATGGTGAAACTGGGAGCACAAAATCAATTGGCTACCTCTTTTGTCTTCGACGATGTAGAGAAGCACAGAGTTGCCACTAACTTTGTGGTAAAACTTTAATTGATTAGTCTTTTCTTTTATTTTATACTCGGTGTTACCTGTCTGCTATCGCTTATTTTCAAAGTGAGGCAACGTGTTGGTTGGCTGTCCTAGTCTCTGTTTTTATTTTTTCAACAGTTTATTCAGAGTTTCATTTCAGCTCGGAGTCCCTGTGTATCGTTCCTATGTCAGCTGTAGCTATAGTCGTAAGCTACATGAGGAAGATAGACGGCTGAGGCTGGGGACAAGGTAAATGGGATATTCAACCTTGTTTATTAGGTTTTCGTTCTTGTTAACAATACAGTCGTTTCAAAAACTATCTAATTACTTAATATGAGCTATTACATACATATACAGTTCGCAATTGAGTTGAGTATATTTATGACAGCTTGTTGTGTTTCTAATATCTTCATTTCTCTTTTAGAATTGGCCCTGCAGGGCTTGTTGTCAGCATGGGCTACGAGAAAAAGATTGGTAAATATACCAGCGCTGGTGCCAAATGCATATATCAGCTGTCGCGACGTTTGGTTGTCCGAATATTGTATGTAATCTTTTCTTTTAGTTTGCTAATGTATACTGTTATTTTGTACTAGACTGCCAACTAGCGGGTAAGCTAGCGTCAGTCATGTTCGAACTTTTAGTCTAGAGTTGGTTTACCCATTATGTTTTTCACGGATATTAATTGAAAATTTTTGCAAAATTTTGCATTAGCCCATATAGCACACCTACGAACTAAGAATACGAATGATTTACTATTTTAAGGTGGTGATTCCTTTTGGAGACATAAATTTTGAACCATTGTAACCCATTATACTTGAATATAAGAAGCCATTTTTATATCAAAATGTAGCTTAACATTTTCTCTTTTTAATGGATACAATGAAACAAATTTCTGGGGGGCTTGGAACCACCTCCGTGGGAAATCCAATGGACATGGGCCCCATCAAATGGAGATCCCCACAGGTGTTCCCTGGCATCCGTCTGGCCAACGGCGCTAATGGGTTCCAACTCCCGGGGGCATGACTCAAATTCTGAATCCTTAAATTATGCTGCCGAGCTGAATCTATCCTGGTCTTTCCGGATGATTTGGCCTAGACGTGTGCTGGATTGAGGGTTGTCTGTTGTGCCGAATCCGCCATTCCTTAAATTATGCTGCCGAGCGGTTGGTCCCGGTTTCAATATCCTGGTCTTTCCGGATGTCCTGGTCACAACCTGCGAAGACGTGTGCTGGTTTGGCGATTTTCCACATTGCTGAAGACCGTGCACGATGGGCCCGGAATAGGAAGAAGAAGAAGAAACGAATTTCTGTTTTTTGAAAAGAATTTTAACAAATTTTTCAAGAGTGCCATTTTCAGATTTTTTGCAGGCTGAAATAAATGTTTCGAGCGACATCGGTTATATCATTTGATACCTCTATCAAATAGCTGGGGACCTTTTTTATCCGTTATGAAATTGCTCTTTATTATGGGGGAATCAGCCAAAGTGTGTGCCAGAACTGGATTTTGCCTACTTTTCCCAACTTTGGCAAGCGACCACTTTAGCTAGAAAGCAGTAATTGGGGCAACTCAAAAAGGTTCCCGGGGTATTTCTGTGTGAAGCACATCTGATAAAGGGTAACCTTGTAGCTTGCATGGTAAATGCTCCAATCACTGCAAAAAACTTGGTCGTGCTTTTTTGCAAAAACCACAATTTTTATGATAGCATCCTACGAGCTAGCAGTTGGAAGATGATCATACTTCGGATAAATACGCCTTCTGACCTTGAAATCAACACCCTTAGTTTAATTTTACGGCATGCGTAGCTGAAGAAATGATGGATTATTTGATTTCTGCAAAAATCACAAGTTTTCGACGCCAAAATAAAATTTGGCTATATCTCACGATAGAGAAAAGCTAGAAAGTTGCTTCAAAAAGCAAAACTGTAGGACATAACGAGATCTTTCGAATGAGTATAGTCATAGCTTAGCAGCTGAATTTTATATTGTTTTAGCTTTGTTCGTGGCTCTCAAACCTATAATGCAGATGTAGTCCTGTGCGAAGGAGAACCCACTGTATCAGCGCTTCTCTGGGGGATTGTAGCTCCATTAGTTCTCTGTAAACTGGGTCAATGGGCCATCAAACCGCTCGTAGAGCGACGAAAATTGAAGTATGTAGTATTTACTTTGTTTTTCAGTTGTTTTATTTACTAAAATAATGTTTTCTTAATGTTAATGATTGTTTTCCACGGTTCACTTATTTCTAGAATTAGTCGACACTATACAGTCTTCATACAGAAAATGTCTTTTTGCACATTCTCAGATTAGAAGCTGAAAAGCGAAACAAAGATTACTCATCGTTGAGGTTAAAGCGAGAAGAAGCTCAGACCACGGTATGTTCCAATCCAGTACTTTGACATAATACTTTTCAACTAATACTTTTCAACTGTTGCCGTTAATACAGAACATTGCACTAAATTTTTTGTGTCCTCCTAGGTAACCTTTCATCCAGCTGTGTTATAGATAGAATTGCTGGCCTCCAAAGCAGAGCAGAATATGGATAAAGAAAGGGAAAGGAATGGCCTGGTGATTGATCGAGCTTTATATGGAAAGTTGTACTCTTCCACTGAAACAGAAATTAGGTACCAACCTACCTACCTTGTTTTGTGCGTTTGTGGGCTCATTCAATGACAATAGTACGACAGCTGTTCATCCAGAATATTTTAGTGCTTGAATAAACTGTCGATGTCCAAAAACTAATTCTTATGTAAGTGGAATGTTCGCAATTTTAATTTTCACAGTGACCCTGCTAAAAAGGCCGTGTTAGCTAGTTAAACAGTAGGTATGCGCCAAGCCAAAGTCATGAAAAATAATCCTTGTTTGTTGTATTTTAGTCTTCAGTCAAGCCATCTGCTGCTGGATGTGACCATTCCGCTCCAGACTATGGTTCGTGACTCAAAACTGGTGCTTTACTCTGGCTCAAAGGTATGGGTCTAAACATTGTCAGCTTTTCTATTACAACTGCATTTATGTGTCTAATTTGGTGTTCGTTTCTTGTATTGATGGTTGCTTTCTCACTGCAATTTGCGTCCATATTGTTTCAAAAAACTTGTGTTTCGATCATCAAACTTTATTTTCCGTGAATTACGTGGACGACGTGTATTTAGACTTTTATGAATTATTCCAGAGCTCATGTCTACGTACTACACAGATAAGATGGCTTTGTAGACTGTTTCATTGATGAGTTCTTGGTTGCGACCAAATGAAGTATTATGTAATTTAATAAAAAATCATGTGGAGAGTACCTTTTGCAAACATTCTTTCTTCTTTAGGCTCATTTACCAGGATTCTACGATCCCTGTCCTGGCGAGAAGAAATCTCTTCGCATTATTTACAAGTTTAAAGGAATCAGCCACAAGGCATTGCTGTCCGACAACGATGCTGCTTCTCTACCTGCAGAAAGTAAGAATGTGTTATTTGGGGACGGTTTTCGTTTGGTGAAGGAGTGAAACTGTTTTTCCTAAGAAGTTGCTTTTGTTTTGTATGTGCTTTTATATATATGTATCGAAATTCGGAAGTGTTTGGACCGCGCCCATTGGCTCTCTGCTGTTTCGGACTAAGGCTTCGCCTTAGTGTTTGCCGGCAGGCGTTTTTCATTAGTTCTTTATGAAATTCGGAAGTGTTTTAAAATTCGGTAGGCTGAGCTTAAGAAATAGAAAGAGCTGGATTTACTTTAGTGAGCTAGTAAGCTAATAAGGTATTGTCCACTTTTCGGGTTCTCCCCTACTCGGCTCCTCTTCCATGTTTTGCCTTCTCCACAGGTGTACTGAACATGCCAAGATTTTTTGGTCGAAATTTTGGAATATTCTGCATGTTCTCGCTGGAACTTTTTGGGCTAAGATTATTTATTTTGTTACATAAATCTGAATTTTTCAGTATTTTTAGCTTAGGTACACCAGTATACAAAAGTGGAAAAAACCGGCAAATGTCGCCTCATTTCTAGCTTTTAGGCAATTTCATATTCCCCTCCCCGTTGGTTTCTTCTCCATAATATTAGGGCCCCCGTCGTTCGCAGAACCATCCCGACTTTTTTCACCTAAAGTAAGCACGGGATGACCAGTTGACGGAAGTATAATCCTAGAATCTTGTAATTCTTAGGACCTTTCGCGCAGCGAGGTAAACTAAGGTCTGACCAAAAGTCTTGGAACCGAAATGTGAACGGCTGTCCTGTTTTATGACTTGAAGGTAGCCTATATAATGTATATATTTTTAGAATCCTCAGGAACTCTAGATTCCGAAAATCCGGGAAAATCAGGAATTCCGGATTTAAATCACGGAAAATCTAACATTTTTAGTTTTTCGTCCATTTTTATCGCAATCGAAATTTTGTTTTCACGATCGAATAGAGCTGGTGCCGCTGCATATTTTTGTTTTTACAAGTTTTCACGATAATGCACCCAATTTCCGGAATTCCGGGTTTTCAAAATTTCCGGATTTTAAAAGTTTTCTCCAATGCCCACAAGATGGGTATCATTCGAAAGCGCTTATCGAGCTGAAGAATTTTTGTAATAAGATGAACTCTTGAAAATGCACACAGTCACCGGAATTTGAGAAAACCGGATTTTCCGGATTTTAAAATTTTTCTCCAATACCCCACAATATGGGTATCATTCGAAAGCTCTTGATGAGCTGAACAAATCTTGTAACAGAATCAATATCTGAAAATGCACCAAATTCCGGAAACGTACGAATTCAGGATTTCACTCTAGCTTGGAAGGTTTTCGCGAATTCCGAGAAGTAGGCTCATTTCTGCGAGTTTGGTCTATTACAAGATGTGTTCAGCTCATCAAGAGCTTTCGAATGATACCCATATTGTGGGGTATTGGAGAAAATTTTTAAAATCCGAAAAATCCGGTATTTCTCAAATTCAGGTAATTGTGTGCATTTTCAAGAGTTCATCTTATTACAAAAATTGTTCAGCTCGATAACAGCTTTCGAATGACACCCATCTTGTGGGTATTGGAGAAAACATTATAAATAAAATAAATATAAATAAAATAAATAAACATAAAAAATATATACATTATATGGGCTACCTTCAAATGATAACTGAGGACAGTCGCTCACATTTCGGTTCCAAGACTTTTCGGTCAGACTTTAGTTAAAAAGAGTTGAAATTAACTCAAACCTTTTTGTGCACTGGGTTAAAGGGGTCAAACAGCTGATTTAGTTCACCTGTAGGGTTAAACGAGTTTAAAATGTTAACAATGTACTCTTTTAGGCACTTTGTAATGTTTACTGCAATAAACTTATTGTTCTCTTTCGTCATGAACTTAATTGTGTTTTAGGTCATGCTTCGATGCCCTGGCCTAGCTGAAAGTTATTTGTTGTAAAATCTTTAGTTGTTTGATTGTTTGTTTTCGTTGTGTTGTTAGTTTAGAAATTGTGCTTTTTAAATAAAATCTAGTTTTCCGTATGGCTTCTGAATAAGCATAGGATGCACTAATTCTGTTTCACGTTTTGGGTCCACAGGGACCAGAAACGACCACCATGGTCGGCCGAAGGTCTCTTACTGACTTCCTTCAACACTCTTGCTTCAACAAACTATTTTCCTTCTCACATACTACTGTTAGCTGTACTGCTTGCAGCAAACAAGAGTCGATAGTAGATTGCATTAGGACTAACAAAGATGAAAACCGAAGTAGCGAGCATTAATAAAATTTGTCTGAGATGTAGAAATGAACACAGAAGGACCTTTTTCACCCGTCATGTCACCAAGAGTCAATTGCGCTATATGAGAAAAGTAAGCCACTAGAGGGCTCCTCTTCAGTCCATTCGTAAGGTGCTCCGACCACAATACGCTAATGTTCCCTCATTTGAGGAGGGATCGCCAAAAGTCAATCAGATGCAACCAATTTTAGCCTGTCTTGGCGACCCCCAAAACGGGAAGCTCTTTCAGCGACCCCTTCCGAAACTGGAATCCTTTTTGGCTATCCTTCCCCCACCAAACGGCGAGGATATTTTTGTCGACCCCTCACCAAACGGCGAAACATTCGCTTACTTAAAAGGGACATTCTGCTTTGTTAAAATTGCAGTTATAGCGTCAATTTTAGTATATTTTTGACTTAATATTATTGCATAATTACACTATATATATAGTTTAGAGGAAGAGTAAGCCACCAGACGGCTCCTCTTCAGAGCATTGCTTAACGGTGTTACACCCACAATACGCGAATGCTTCCCCATTGGGGGGTCGCTCTGTTTGCCCACGCATATGCCCTCCGTTATGGGGAAAGGGGTCGCCAAAAGTGGTCCGCCTACAGCCTATCAGAATGCAGAAACCTTCTCCGTTCGGAGAGGGGGCTATCAAGGGATTACGGTAATTTCAGCTTATTTCGAAAAAGGGCGCGTGTTTGTAGGGGTTTAAAAGTGGTCCCCATTTTGGGGTTGGCAGGTCACCACAACCAAACTCAGCCTGCGTGAGCGACCCACCATCCAAAGAGAAGCCCTCTAGTGGCTTACTCTTCCTCTATAATGTAAGGGGAAAATTATGGAGTGTTGCTGTAACCAAGAGTTTATAATACCAAGAGTAAGGCACTCAGCTCTTCCTAATAGAATAAGCTTGCAAGATGCTCGAAACATTAAGGCCAAAATCTCAGGGGGGGGGGCTTCTCAGCGTGTAAGCATACAACGTTGACATTTTTTGTTTTCGACAAATTAAATACTATAACTTGAGCTGGAAAAATCGTACAGCAATAATTTTTATATCACTATGTTGCGTAGATTGAGATCTTTTTAACGACATAAAAATTATATAGCTCGGTTTAGGCAATCCCTCATAAATTCAGCAACAACGTAAGGCATTTCTAAGAAATGATTAAATTCCCAGAAATTTCGTGGCAAGGATGCTTTATTGCCGGTCGTCGTTAAAAAGATCTCATTCTACGCAACATAATGATATAAAAATTATTGCTGTACGACTTTTCCAGCTCAAGTTATAGTATTTAATTAGTCGAAAACACCCGTTTTTGAAACATTTCAGCGTTGTATGTTTACACGCTGAGAAGCCCCCCCGAGATTTTGTTGGCCTTAATATGTCGAGCACCTTGCAAGCATATTCTATTAGGAAGAGCTGAGCTGAGTGTCTTACTTTCGGTATTATAAACTCTTGCTGTAACTGATCTCAGTCAAATTTATTATCAGTGTTACATTGTTCCAAGGGCCGCGGGTGAGTAATCGGGCAGGGATGCTCTCATAAACGCGATATACCGAAAGCGCGACATGGCGAAGGCGCGACAGGCGACAAACGGCTACTAGCGAGACATAGCAAAGACGCGACTTAGCTAAAGCGCGACATCTCAGTTACGCGCATTAGCGAAGGCGCGACAACACCATCAGATGTTAATTTTTTTTTTCCTGTACTGCCACACCCCCGTTGCTTTCGCGAGGAGGGGTAACGCCAGACCAAAATTTTGCTTGGGTCCGCGGTCTGGCGTTGAATAATTGCATAAGCAATTACCCGAGGCGAAGGCAAGGCTACTGCCGGAGCAGAAATGATCACGATGCACTAACCGCATCATGACCACCCGTCAGCTCCATCCAAGGGGTTTCCCCCCTGCACGGCCAACTCCTTGAAGAACTCGGAGATGTTAATTTAATGTCATACAACCAACATAGAAATTTTGCTACCCGTGCGCAGAATTGCGGTATCTCATATATATTGATCTCATTAATAAATCCAAGAATTTTTTAAAAAAGTGCTAGGAAAAATAGGTTTTCGAATGGTTATTTAAAAAATTCCAGACAGTCCCGGTCTGGAAAACTTCGCGAAGGTGAATGCGAAGAGCCTTCGCGAATTCGCGAATGCAGTTTTACACCACGTTTGCCATATGTAGGTTTACATCACTTTCGCGAAGATCGGCTTGAATTTTCCTTCGCAAGTCATCTCTTTAACAGCAGGCCGTTACTAAAAGCTTAAACTAAACCTGCCTTTACTTCCTGTCCAAAACTCTTTACTACACAGAGCTAAAATGGACCAGTTATCCGGTGGGTACTAGCAGTTAAGTTAAAGCAGCAGGCACTCTACTGTTAGTTTTTATACTGTCAGAAAAACTGCGAATGAACAAAGGAATCTACATTCGCCCCTTCGCGAACACTCATCAAGATTTTTGTTGTCAAATATTTTCGCGAAAATGCGAATATTCGCGAAAATAAGAAAATTATTTCTGACCGGGACTGTATATGCATGGTACCCTTCGCTCCACCTTCTGCCTTTTTCAGGACATATCACATGTTATTCAACCCGAGATTTCTTTGAAATTTCAAAAATATTTCAACTTTTGTATTTGGGAAGCTCTGCTTGGGGAACTTTGTAATACATGCTAATTATGAAAAATCCTCAACAATTTGCGGTGTTTTAATTCAACAATATAGTATAGTAATTGTTCCATTGGTGCCCGAACCATATATCAGCCCACTAGGCACACAGCCGCTATAAGACTGCGCTTGTTTTCCGGAGTTAATGAGGAACAAGAAGCATCCAGTAGTAGGTAAAATTAGTTTCCTGAAACTCACGGCTATCACAAAACAAGATCACCATTATCTTTCTTTCGAAGTTTATTAAAAGAAAAAATTGATAATCTGGTAATCTTAGCTTTCTTGCTCGACCATCCTCCATGTCATCCCACATAACTCAAAACCAGCTTGGTCAATGTGACATTCCTCGTACTGGTGTAATGAATTAAATGATCCCATCATGCAATTGGTATATTTCATAATTTGGGAAAATCGAAAAACGGGATTTAAACCTAATTTTCGCATTTGATCGGATTGTCCAATGAGAAAGAGTGGGAGGGAAGCTAGGCACTTCCTAATGGGAATGGCTTACATTACGGCCTAAATCTTGGGGGGTCCCACTTACCATTGTTCATCATGTGTTTAAAACGAATCTGATTGGCTCATCGTCTAGCTTATGTTAAATTTACGTGTATAAGAGTACCTCACCTTGGTCGCAGAGGGGGTACTGTTTAACGTTGTTAAGCGTGTGTTTATATGCGAGGAAACTGGGCCCATGTCAAGATAAAAGTCACTTTTTGATGCGTTCTGATCTTCCACTTGATTTTCTTGAAGCTTTTATTTTCATGGGGGTTCTTGGGGTTCTTAATTTTTTGTAGAGATTTGATCTATAACTATGTTTAGTTTCATTTTTTGATGGGGGTTCTGGGGGTTCTTGGGGGTTCTTAACTTTTCGAAGAGATTTGATCCGTGACTACATATATTTAGTTTCAAATTTTTGATGGGGATTCTTGGGGTTCTGGGGGTTCTGAAATTTTTTTTAGGAAATTTGATCCTCTACTGCCTAGTTTTAAGTGATTGCTGGAAGTTCTGAGGGTTCTGGAGTCCGGGTGTACCGAAAAGTGTGCGCGTTGTCTGGGCTTAGGACCAACTTGTTGTTCTTGTCGTCAGCTTTCGATTGATATCCATATTGTGGATATTGGATGTTTCATCACAGAATTTTCAGTCTAAGTTTATGAGAAAAGCCAGTGTGAACTATTTTCGGTTATCCTCCTTGATTTTCATCTAAATTATTCAAAATGCAGTGTTATCTTTATGAACGATAAACGTAAAATTGTCCTTCTGTGTAGGAACCTCGGTTCCTAGCTAAATCATGTCCGCCATTGAAATTTAACACAAA
>JASAND010023093.1:0-20741 GCA_030248195.1 Trissonchulus latispiculum
CTAAGGGCTTATATTAGCATTGGCTTAGGTCTAGGCTTAGACATGTAAACACGCTTAGCCTAGCTTAGCCTGGCGCACTCTCGTGTTAGCTGCCATCTGACTATGACATAGCTAGTGGTTGGCGTACGCCGGACCTTAATCCCATTATAATAAAAAAGTTCTACATAAAAACTGCAAAAGCCAGAAGTTTTGATTCTAATCGATTATTCAAATTATTCTGATCATAAAAATATTGTTTTTATTCCAGAAAACTGCGTTTTACAAAAGTTATTCGGTTGCCTCTCCCCGTCTATATATAGTATTAGTATTAGAATGTTTACTGCCAGCCAACAGAACACGGGAGGGTAGAAACAAGTTAAATACAAAATACATATATAAGTCAATTTAAGGTGGTGGTATCCTTTTGTGCAGTGCTTTTGTGGTGATTTTTTGAAACGCTATAACTTTCACAATTTTGGGAGTTGAAAAGAGCTTTATACATCGTTCTAAAGCTTATTATCTGGACATTCCCATGGGCTTACGAAACAGGCAAAATTAGCAAAAAATAGCAGAAATTTTCTGACATGCTGACATCTAACAGGATGAATATAGACCAAACATTTTTGAACATCGATTTCTCAATACTGAACAATCGGCCAAAAGTTCTTTATGTGCCACTATATGAAGGACATATAGGCCGAGGGAAGTTTTCTTGGATTTGGCTCAGCTGGTCTTAACGCTCGAGAAAATCAGCCAAATGCACGGTAACACGAAATTTCGCAACTTCGCATTGAGATTTCTTACTACTCGATAAGTTTTAGCCCAAACCAAGAAAAACGTCCTTCCGCAGAAGTACGAATTTCTATTCTGCCAAAAATCTTAGGAATCCGTCGAGTAGTTTTTGAGAAATCGATGTTCGAAACAAAATATTCGCAGTTTTGCCAAAATGGTTTTTCGGCCAAATCCCTAGCTTAAAGCAATAAAGTCCGGCAAATAAGCATTCATAAAATGGGCATTTGGACGTTGCACCGATTGAATATAAATAAGCCAACTTGGTTCTTAACATGTGAATTTGGTAATAACAGTAATTTTGAAAAAACTGATTTCGTCGAAAATGGTCATTTTTGACCCTAAAAACAGTTGTTCGCGTATACTGACTTAACCACTGGAGATAGCTCAAAGGTTGCAAAAGCATAAATGTTCATTTTCGTGTTATCTTTCCAGCCATAACAACCAATCCCATGTCAGGTCAACCTGCTAGGAGCGTAAGGCCAAAAACCAGAACTTTCTTATCTTTTCGCTTAAAAATACGGGACTGGTACCAGAATGTTAAAGAGCACGTAAATAGGTTTGTTTCGTAAGTTTTAGCCATTTACGTAAAAGATTAAGGCCGTATGTGTCAAAAATACACGAAAGGAAACCAGCACCTAAATGTAATTTTACAGATCCACTATTGTGTTAAGAAAAAACTGCAATTAAGAACAGGTAGTTTAGCGACTGACGATGGGCCGTATTGTCGACTGCAACTACTGGACCATCTATTTCTACGTTAAATCGAAAGCTCGAAAGTTGGCTTTTGAAACTAGCAGCAGTTGGACTGAGAATAACTTCGGCAGGTAAACTATTCCAAAATTTGGCAACTCTGCTGCTAAAATAATATTTTCGTATATCTAAACGAGAGAATTCAGGAGTAATTTTGAGAGGGTGACCCCTGATTACCGGTGCATTACTAAAATCGAAAAATTCATTCAAGTTAATGTCAATCAAATCATTAAGTATTTTGTAGGTTAAAATTAGGTCTTTATGAATTCTTCTAGCCTCCAGCGTAGGTAACTGCAGCAGACTTAGCTGCTGCACGTAATTTAACCCGAACATACCCGAACATCCTGGTGAATAATTTTTGAACCCGTTCTAATAAACTTATGTCCTTTTGCAAATGCGGACTCCAAATTTCGCTAGCATATTCCAACTTAGACCTGACAAAAGTGAGATATAATTTAACTAAGAAAGGAATGGAAATTGATTGAAAATTTCTAAAAATCAAATTTACCATATTGAAGCCTGTTTTAGCGATATGTGCTATATGTTTAGCAAATTTTAGATCATTCGAAACAAGAACTAAGTTTCTTGTTTCCGTTACCTTATTTATAACATTAATACCAATCCAGTAAGTGAACTCATCAGTGTTTCCACCTAAATGCATTACATTACACTTAGCAAAAGCAACTATGAGTTTATTAAGACCACTCCAAGTAACAACCAGACATGTGCAGGAGGGGAAGTTCTGGGGGGGGGGGTGAGCCGGCGGCCAACGGCCGCCGGAAAACCGGATTTTGCGGTTTTTTGACCAAAAAAAAGGAAAAAAACGGATTCTGGGGTGGTGAGGGACCCATAGGGTGTGAGCTCAAGGTCTGGGGGGGGGGGGTGAAAACCCCCCAAGCACATGTATGGTAGCAACAGTGTGAATGTCAGACTGCATACAGTTATGACAATAAGGAGATAGATGAGTGATATACAATTTCGTGTCATCACAAAAATTTTTGCTGTTATATACTGTAAATTTTCTTCCAAATCATTCATAAATATCAGAAATAGATGGGGGTACCTGTTTGAAACGTTCTACAGTTCTTTTTGTAGCTAACTGCAATATCTATAACTTGTCGAAGTGCTTTTTTCGAAATTCAGTTTCTAACTTTTGCAGTAATCGTTTCCGTGAGACAACCCCAAAAATAATTCAAAATTGACATTTTTCGAAAATTTTCGAACGTTACAAATATGCACAATATCTACATCAATCGATAGCTTTTTCAATTCTAAAAAACTTTTCTTCTTGGCAAAAACGTCCATTTTGCAGCTATTTAAAGTTATCGGTCAAAAACCGAATGTTCGTGAATTTTCAATTTCTGTGTTTGTGGGGTTGTCTCACAAAAAGGATTGCTACGAAAATTAGAAACCAAATTTTGTAAAAAGCTCTTCGACAAGTTTTAGATATTGCATTTAGCTCCAAAATGAGCTATAGAACGTTTCAAACGGTTTTGATTTGAGTAACTTATCGTTGTCAGAAGCTAAAGTTCCGATTTTTCAATAGGAATTGTAAGTTTTGAATGGCTGTAACTTTTTTATTCCTGGACGAAATCATCCCAAATTTCAATGGATTGTGTAGAGCCCTGATAGTCCTAGTGGATAGGGACTATCAATGAGCACAATTTGAGCCAAATCGGTGAGGGTAGAATTTTTGACCCAAGTAGCGCCCCCCTTAATCGGAAAAAAGAAAGTCATGCACCACCCATAATTTGGATATCCGGTAGTACACGAACTCATGAGATTTCGCTTTTTAAAAACACCGAAAAACAACGGAAAATCCGGATTCTGGGGTGGTGAGGGACCCTTCTGGGGGGAGCTCCAGGTCTGGGGGGAGGTGAAAACCCCCCAAGCACATGTATGATAGCAACAGTGTCAATGTCAGACTGCATGCAGTTATGACAATAAGGAGATAGATGAGTGATATACAATTTCGTGTCATCACAAAAATTTTTGCTGTTATATACTGTAAATTTTCTTCCAAATCATTCATAAATATCAGAAATAGATGGGGGTCCTGGTACCTTGGTACCATGGTACCTCGTTTTACCCCTGAAGTTATATTTAATCTTTGTTATATCGGAATCTTTTACTTAGCGTTGTTATTTGAACAAATTGTTTACGATTCTGTAAATAATTTTGAAACCATAAATGCATTTTGTCAAGAATACCATAACTTTTAAAAGTTTGCTTAATAAAATTTTATGTGCAACTGAGTCAAATGCCTCTGCAATATCTAAGTATAGAACATCAATTGCTTTTTTCAAATCAATCATTCTGGTCCAAGCATTTAAGGTTTGTGAAGGTTGGCTTATACGTCCGGTGGCACCAATCTGGCAAACGTCTAATTAGACTAATCTGTAACTAAATTCTAATTAAGGCCATTTTCAGTTGCACCAAATGAAGACTCAGTTAGATTTTAATTTTAGTCAGGGGTAAGATTAACATTTGACTAACTTCTGACTAACATCTGATTAAAATCTAACTAAAATATAACTAAAGCATCATGTGACATAAGCTTGTACTTGATTTGTTAGAGCGCATCTGGGAAAAATACTGTTTGGTTTAGAGTTAATCAAATTTTAAAATCTAACTAACTTTGGTGCAACGGAGAATCTGACTGAAATAAGATTAAGACTAGCTGATAACATTTTAGTTAGAAGTTAATCATATTTGGTACAACCGGCTGTTAGTCGATCGCATGGCACGAAAAACAATGTTGGTTTTTTGAAATGAGTTCATTTTCTTCAAGATAGCCAAACAAAGCTTCACCTATAACTGACTCCATAACCTTAGCACAAGAACACAAACGACTAATAGGTCGATAAGTTTTAGACTTGTGTTTGTCTCCATTTTTATAAACAGGTATAATACTTCTCTAATTTCCATTCATCATATAGTTAATCTATAGTTAATTCAAATTTGGTATGGTTATGTTTTCGACCAGGCTGAGTTTTAATACGTATATGCTCACTGGCGACATCGGATCAATCGGCGACCCCAAAAATATCTATTACAACTTTACAGCAAAATCTGAAACAAAAAATTTCGGCCCGCCATGGTCCCCTCTTGCGAGTCGAAAAATTAGTTTTTAGTGAAACCGAAAAGTTTTTACTCCGCTTGGTAGAAAACGCCCTAGTAAACTCAGCCGTTCGAAATATCAGCTCATTTGGTCAAATTATGCGGAATCTAAACCTTGGGGAATCTTTACCAGGCACGAAGAGCGTACCGCTCAAATCAGGTTTTGACTAGCAACGAACTGCACAGTTGAGCAGTTCACTTGACATAGCGTATTAAGGGGGGGCGCTACTTGGGCCAAAAATTCGACCTTAAGAAATTTGGCTCAAATTGTGCTCATTGATAGTTCCTAGGCCCTACATAATCCATGGAAATTTGGGATGATTTCGTCCAGGAATAAAAAAGTTACAGCCATTCAAAATTTCTAATTCCTATTGACAAAACCTAAAATCGGAACTATCCATTTTTCGCTTCTGACAACGATGACTATTCAAATCAAACCTGTTTGAAACGTTCTACAGTTCTTTTTGTAGCTAACTGCAATATCTATAACTTGTCGAAGTGCTTTTTCGAAATTCAGTTTCTAACTTTTGCAGTAATCGTTTCCGTGAAACAACCACAAAAGTAAGTCAAAATTGACATTTTTCGAAAATTTTCGAACTTTACAAATATGCACAATATCTATATCAATCCAAAGCTTTTTCAATTCTAAAAACTTTTCTTGTTGGCACAAACGTCTATTTTGCAGCTATTTAAAGTTATCGGTCAAAAACCGAATGTTAGTAATTTTCAATTTCTGTGTTTGTGGGGTTGTCTCACAAAAAGGATTGCTACAGAAATTAGAAACAGAATTTTGTATAAAGCTCTTCGACAAGTTTTAGATATTGTATTTAGCTCCAAAATGAGCTATGGAACGTTTCAAACGGTTTTGATTTGAGTAAGTTATCGTTGTCAGAAGCTAAAGTTCCGATTTTTCAATAGGAATTGTAAGTTTTGAATGGCTGTAACTTTTTTATTCCTGGACGAAATCATCCCAAATTTCAATGGATTGTGTAGAGCCCTGATAGTCCTAGTAGATAGGGACTATCAATGAGCACAATTTGAGCCAAATCGGTGAGGGTAGAATTTTTGACCCAAGTAGCGCCCCCCCTTAATCGGAAAAAAGAAAGTCATGCACCACCTATGATTCGAATAATTTGGATATCCGGTAGTACACGAACTCATGAGATTTCGCGTTGTAAAAACACCGAAAGCGTTGGTTTTGCTATTAATCGCAGTTCGTTAAAAACTGCAGAAATCGCTAACAGCTCTCAAAGGTTCGTTAATTCGTTAAAACGAAAATAGCTTCCACAAAAGCCAGTGGAATTTGACTTATCGTTGAGGTGTTGATGTTCTCTCATAGAAGTATCAAGTTGCCAAGCGATATGGAAAAAATTTTATAAAGCCAATATATAAGTTTTGAATTTTAATGGGGGGGGGGTTGAAAATGCTAAAAATGCACAAATGGCGTTCGATTTAGCTGAATTTTTGAAAGCTGGGCTTGGTGGGCCATACCAACTTTCATGCAAGATTTCAGCCCGCTAGCGTGTCTCTATCGCCGAAACTGGGAAAGCTTTAAGATGAATGAAGAATTGAGTAGTCCATACAGAAACGCTGCATACTGCTGTTTTGTTGAAGGCAAAATTAGATAACTTGCATGCAAAATCTCTTATGAAGCCTAAAAATCCCTAGTTTTTGTTTGTTAATACTCCTTCGAAAAATTGTTCCTACCTTTTCCTGCTTATCCAAAATCGCCATGTCCGAGGCCTGAAAAATTTTTTCAAACCATGGGGTGGGGGGGCCAAGGCGAACCCACCAAACGTCCGTTCCTTTGACGGAGCAACTTCAACTACAAATAAAAAGCACTGCACTACATTTTAGTACATCAATTGTAGTAAATGTAGGTCATGCACTTTTAATTTGTAGTTCCTCCAAAGTTAAGTTTTCGATGGTTGCTTTCTGCTCCTACAGAAGAACAGCGGCGTACACCCTAGCTAACTAAAATTAGGTGCCAACAGCATACTTGTGTCAACAAGTACAAATTGACTGCTATGCATTAGCGTAACCTACATTTTAATTCTGATTTTAAAAGCAGTCTCATTTTAATTGTAGTTGCTGTAATTTTGTTTGGAGGTAATTGACATTTGTGTCGAATATTGGCTGGCTTGTACTCTCTATGGGGTGGGGAGGTCTGGGGAAATCAATCATTTTGCAGAGTTGCTGAATGGAATGTTATAAAGAAAGGGTTCTGTTCTGATCTGATGGTTTGGGTGGGGACGATATTTAGACACAATAGTCACGTGGACGCTGTTACTTTAACTCTAGCTGCATCCATAGGTGTGTTAGGGCTAGGGGGGTGGGGTGGGGGGACCCCCCCCCACCAAAATGACAAATTTTTGCGACCCTCCCCAGATTTTTGCTACCCCCCCCCCCCAGATTTTTGGCAAAAAAATGGCCAAAAATGGCATAAAATCGAAAATTTAAGGGGGTCCTCCACCCTCCGTCGGAACCCCCCCCCCAGATTTTTTGCCCAGCCACACCTATGGCTGTATCGCATCCGCAGGGGGAAGGAGAAAGTTTCTTTCTGTTGATTCCCACTCCACTCCCCTGGAAACAAAAAATTTTCGGAAAATCTAGCTTTGAAGTTGAATTAAATATTAAATCTATTTCTAAGCGAATTTTTTACAGTTTTTACAGCGAATTTGTGTCCAAATTTAGTCCCCTTTTCTCAAAAGTTGACAATATTGTCTTCCAACCGGTCAGATTTTGATGTCCGTCCGCGTCCGCCATCCAAATATTTAAAAACTGCTGGCGCTACGCTCTGCTGGTCGATGCCTGCCCCATATCCCTAGTGGTTTTCCGAGACGAAACTTTCGGTGCAAGAATCTGGGTTCAAATCAGTAGATCACACGTACTCAGAAAATCACATATTCGTTCTGATAAATCTTCAGTAGATCACACATACTCAGAAAATCACATATTTGTTCTGATAAATCTTCAGTACCATGTCGACTTCCTGTTCTCGTGTATCCTCCTTATGAGTTGCGGAATATTTGGTTTATAGTACATATGTATCTGTGTGTGTTGTGTTGGTAATTTTGTTGCGAATTCAACACAATTTGGGTGGTGATTTTCACGGTTCATTTTATACTGGATAGATTCTGAAATTCGGTATATTAAGAACCTATAGAAATTGGTCACCCAATCAATAAGCACTCTTACTACTATTTCCCAATATTGTTAGGATGGCTATGATTCTGACATGACTATGGATGGTTTATGATGAAGCTGCTATCCTACCCATCCATATTTGGTAAGTGTTGAACGTTTACGTTTCACTGTTTACTACGTCATGTTCTCTTGATAAAAACAACTATATAAGAGACTACAAAGCAATTGGCAAATTGAGCAGTCATTGAGATTCAAACAACATTATGAGTATACAAGGCGATTCCGTATATATGAGATCAGATTGTAGCATGAGAGCAAGATTACGAGATCATGAGATCTTACGAAGGATAATACTTTCAGGTCAGCATATACGTACACGGAATGGTTCGTATCACACGCAGGGGTCCCCACCGGCTAGTTCTCCCTCCATAAAGAATTCTATGAATAATTTAGAACATTTTGCTCGTTACCTCAAAATAGCTGACTTTACCTGCCCATATTTAAACATCACCAATTTTTAAAAATTTTTAGTTGAAACACCTAAATTTAGCTTTTTAACGACGTTTACAGAGTTTTCTAATTACAAATTTTGCGTGCCTCCTCCGATTGTAGTCAGACCCTCCGTTTACGGGAGACCATACACAAATAAAACACAACAAACTAGTACTACGGACATACGCAACATGTACGCACAGGTATATAAATCTAAATTGTGTACAAAATAATATGAGCATTCACGATTTGCGTTTGTTTGACGTTAAAAGCTCTGTCTTTTAAATCGTCGTATCCTTCCCACTTTCCACCGGGACGCCGACTATAGGTAATGTAGTGCCCCAATCCTGAACCAAGTGGGGGCTGAAAATGGATAACTGAACTAAGATGCATAGTTACATTTCCGATTTCCAAAACAGCAGCAAACTGATCTAACGGTTTCAAGTTAATCTCGAATGCATCGGGTTCTCCCTGGGCTACCACAGGACCAACACCCCCGACTTCGACGAAAACGTGATCAAAAAATTTCTTTTCCTTAGCAACAAATCCACAGCATAACCGGTTATGGGAAATGGCAGGGTTTAGCAGAAAAAATTCAGCGGGTACAGCAGACGATGATGGAATTCCCCTTTTGCACATCGTGTTTTGCAGTACCTCCTGAAGCTCAGACGATAGTAAACCTGTATCCTGTATCGAATATATATATACGTATGTATATATATAAGTTTAAAAACATAAATGCTTAACTCTATTTTGACTGTAAAAATTTTAAGCGTTAAAAGATTAATTAAACTGTTACCCGACACGACAAATTCTATCTCTCCATACTTACCAAAAAAGATGAAGCAAGCCTTCCTTACTGGCAGCAAAATGCATAGGTTTGGATTTGCAGAAGGGAGAAAATTGAGCAATAAAATTTCAGCTAAACCTGTGCCGAAAAATTTGTAACTGTCTGCCAAATGCAGGAATTCGGCACAGTGTTTAGCTGCCAGTTAGATGCTCAAGAAAAAATATATATACGTATATACAAGGTGTCAATTCCTGGTGTCCCAGTTTGTGAATCCAAAATATACATATTGAAGCTTTAAATGTATACACGTACGTATATGTATAAGCTGTTATACATACGTGTATATTCCTCCCAAAACAAGAAAAATATCACTGGCAGAGGCAAAAGAAAATGAGAGTGTATATATGTGTGAGTCTGAGCGTGCACAAAAAGTATATACATACATACATGTATGTATATATAGAGAGAGGTATAATATATATATATATACGTAAGCATGTGCACGCAGCATATATATATATATATATATATATATATATATATATATATATATATATATATATATATATATATATATACTCGCACAAGTAACTTTAAGTCACAATCACATTCATGTACATAATATACATAACGTATACACATACCTGGCACTTTTTAGTGGGGGCCCTCACTTTTCGGTTACCCCTCCACTTTTCGGAGCCCCCCCACTTTTCGTCAAGCCCAGACCCACTTTTGGGGGGTCGCCCAAAAGTGTCAAAAAATTAGGTTTTTGAGGTCAAATTTTCAAACATTTTCTTAATTTTGAGCTAATTTATGGACTTTTCAGCTCATTTTTTTAGCTTAAAAATTGCGGTATATATATATTTACCTTTGGCTCGCCCCCCACTTCCCCCTCCCTGGGGGGGGGGACGGCGAAGCCCCCCTTTCAAAACACTAAAAAATGCCAGCATACGTACATATATATATATATATATATATATATCAGGGTATGTTTTAGGGTTTTGGGGGGGGGGGCTTCCCGGGGAGGGGGCCCGAGCCCGGGGGTTAGAAGTTTTCGGGGGGATTTTTTTGCAAAAATGGGCTAAACTTTGGTACGTATTTTTGGAGTATTTTAGAAAGGCAATAAGTTCTCAAAACTGCCAGGATTTAAGCTAAAAATAGCCACTTTTACGAAAAAATCTGCTCTGCGGCCAAGCCGGAAAAATGGTGACAAAGATTTAGCCCCCAAAAAATCCCGGGAGGGGTGGTTTCAGGGGGAAGGTATTTTCGGTGAGGGGGGCGGTCAATTTCGGGGAGCCCCCCCCCGCGGTGAAAATTACCATGTATATATGTATATAACGGAGGAGGAGGGGTTAGAATACGTACATAAAATTTTGCATTTTAAAACAATTTTTTTTTGGATTTTCTAATTTCCGAAAATAGGGTGGGGTGGTTCGGCCGGTTCGTAAAGGGATGGGGTATATATATACAACCCCATCACATTTCGGGGATCGGCCACCAAACTTCAAAACCTTTCAAAACCCGCCGCGACTTTTGGAACCAAAGTGGCCCGAAAATGGTAAAAACCGAAAGTTGATGGGATTTTGGTAATTTTGTCCGCCCCCCGTTGGAAACCCCGAGATTTTTAGCCCCGCCACTGAACAGCTGAAAATGCGATTTTTGACATAAAAGCTGAAAACATATTATTTGACCCTATTTTGGAGTTAGAAACATGCTGGCAATCAGGTTTTCGAGCTTAAAGGCCCTGTCTAATGTTAAAATTAGTTAATGGTTGGATATTTTTGGCATTAGCAATGGCTGAAAACGCGATTTTTGGCATAAAAATTGAAAAAAATTTGGGGGAGGTTTGGGGGAGGTCTAAAAAGGGGGCCCGCCCCCAAAATTTGGGGGGAGGGGCCTCCCCCAACCCAAATCCCCGTTACACCTATGGTCTGGGGGAGGGGGTAAAATTTTGCATTTTTTTGCTCAACAATTGTATAAACACTATTAACCTATTTCTGAATTTAAACCCGTTTTCCTTCAAAATAAGGCTTGTTTTTAACGTTTTGGGCGTTTTTAATTTTTATACCACTGTAAAGCGATTCAAATCCAGCAATTTGAGAAAAGATTTTCAAAAAACTACTGTCCAAAAATGGGGGGGAGGGGTGCTCGAAGGTTGGGGCACAGGTCTACCTTGAAAAAAAAGTTGGGGGTGGGGGGTAGCCGAAATTAGGGTGGGTGGGGTGAGCCGGTATTGGGATAAATTTTCTCACCCGCCCCCATAGTTTCCCTGGAAATTTTGGTTGGGGGGGGGGTAAACTTCGAAAATTTGGTGGTCGACCCCCGAAATGTGATGGGGAGTACCCCCCCCCCAAATTCGGACTTCAGAAAATTGAAAAAATAGCCTAAAAACGCAAAATTTTCTGTATTTTTAACGCTTTTGTTGACAAAACAAGACTAGTTTTTATCGTTTTAGGCGTTTTTACACCGTTTTATACCGATTTTAAGCCAAACTTTGAGAAAAATTTTTCAAAAAACTGACCATTTTTTAGCAAAATTTAGCTAACTTTTTGGCCCCAAAAAGTGCTGGGGGGGTTCGGGGGGGGTAACCAAAAAGTGGGGGAGGGATAGTCAAAAAATCTGGGGGGGGGGGTAAAGTTGGTCGAAAATTTTGGGGGGATAACCCACCCCCCCCCCAAAATTCGAACCTCAGAAAATTCAAAAAAAGGCCTAAAAACGCAAAATTTTCTGTATTGTAACGCTTTTTTTGTCAAAACAAGGCTTGTTTTTATCGTTTTAGGCGTTTTTACACCGTTTTAAACCGATTTTAAGCCAAAATTTGAGAAAAAATTTTCAAAAAATGACCATTTTTTAGCAAAATTTAGCTAACTTTAAGTGCTGGGGGCGGGTTCTGGGGGGGGGGGTAACCAAAAGTGGGGGGAGGGATAGTCAAAAAATCTGGGGGGGAAAGTTGGTCGAAAATTTTGGGGGGGGAACTATGCCCGTCCCCCTCCCCAAGGGAATCATGCTGATTCCCCGTCCCAGTTTTGCTAGAGACGGACAAGCCGGCAACTTTCGGCTGCAAATGTCTCATGCTGTTACGCTTTTACTGAGCAACTACAAATTAAACAGCACCTGTTTCCAAATTAACACTAAAATAACGGTTGTACTGCCATAGAGCAATTAAATCGTAATTGTTGACAAAAATTCATTGATAGCACTCTGTTTTTAGCTAGGCAGTACGCCGCTGTTCTTCTGTAAGAGCAAACACAAACTATCGAAAACTCAAAATTGCTGGAACTACAAATTAAAAGTGCGTCACCTACATTTACTACAATTGATGTACTAAAATGTAGTACAGTGCTTTTAATTTGTAGTTGAAGCTGCTCCGCCAAGGGAACGAACGTCAAAAAATTGCCCCCTCCCCCATAGGTGTTGCTGGCGAAAAAAAGTGGGTGGGGGGGGGGGGTTTGGTTTGAAAGTAAAGCTGGGAGGGGGTTCTGGCAAAAAAGGGGGAGGGGAGGGGCATAGTTTCACCGGAAATTTTGGGTGGGGGATGGTAAACTTCGAAAATCTGGCGGTCGACTCCCGAAATGTGATGGTACCCCCCTCACTCTCAACCCGCCTCAACTCAAACCCCCCCCCAAAATTCCGACATCAGGAAATTCAAAAAATGGCATAAAAACGCAAAATTTTCTGTATTTTCACGAATTTTTCGTCAAAACAAGACTTGTTTAAATCGTTTTAGGCGTTTTTACCATAGTTTCCTTTGGGGGGGGGGTTGGGGGGGGGGCCCCCCAAAATTTTTGACCAAATTTACCCCCCCAGATTTTTTGACTTACCCTCCCGCAACTTTTGGCTACCTACCCCCCCCCCCGAACCCCCCAACGATTTTTGGACCCAAAAAGTTAGCTAAATTTGGTCGAAAAATGGTCATTTTTTGAAAAATTTTTCTAAAATTTTGACCTAAAATCGCTTTAAAACGGTGCGAAAACACCTAAAACGTTAAGAACAAGCCTTATTTTGATGAAAAAAGGCTAAATTACAGAAAATTTTCCATTTTTTGGCCATTTTTCGAAATTTTTGAGGTCCGAATTCTGGGGGGGGGGGCTCATAGGTGTGTTAGGGGGGTGGGGGGGACCCCTCCCCATAGTTTCCCTAGGGGGGGTTGGGGGTATCCCCCCCCAAAATTTTCGACCAACTTTACCCCCCCCCCCCAGATTTTTTGACTATACGTCCCCCCACTTTTGGCTACCCCCCCCCGAACCCCCCCAGCACTTTTTAGGGCCAAAAAGTTAGCTGAATTTTGCTAAAAATTGGCCATTTTTAAAAACATTTTTCAAATTTTGGCTTAAAATCGGTTTAAAACGGTGTAAAAACGCCTAAAACGATAAAAACAAGCCTTGTTTTGACAAAAAAAGCGTTACAATACAGAAAATTTTGCGTTTTTAGGCCATTTTTTGAATTTTCTGAGGTCCGAATGTTGGGGGGGGGGGGGTTCGGGGGGGTACTCCCCATCACATTTCGGGGGTCGACCGCCAACCAAAATTTCCAGGGAAACTATGCCCCTCCCCCAAAATGGAGGGGTCGCCAACCCCCCCTAAAAAATTTTTGCTACCCCACCCCCAAATCGGCCGTCGGCCGACCCCCCCCCCTAAAAATTTTCAAACCCCTACCTAAATTTTTTGAAAATTTTTAGCCAAAAATTCGAAAATTTTCGAAAAATTGGTAAAAATAAGCCAAAAATTTCTAAAATTTGCTTAATTACGCTAAAAATCGCTAAAAATAGCTGAAAATTGAGAAAATTTTTCAGTTTTTGGACGAAAAACCGATTTTTCGCCGACGCCCCCTCGAAACTTTTTTCTTACCCCCTCCCCCCCAAATTGACTTTTGGCGACCCCCCCCTCCCTACTTTTTTTTCGAACCCCCTCCCCCACTTTTTTCGCCAGCCACACCTATGGGGGTACCCCCATAGGTGTGTTAGGGGGTGGGGTGGGCGGTGGGGGGGACCCCCCACCAAAATGACAAATTTTGGCGACCTCCCCCCAGATTTTAAGAAATTAGCTACCCCCCCCCCAGATTTTTGGCCCAAAAGTGCCCAAAAATGGCATAAAATCGAAAATTTGGGGGGGGGGCGCCCCACCCTCCGTCGGATCCCCCCAGATTTTTTGCCCAGCCACACCTATGGGTACCCCCCTACCACATTTTGGAGGTCGGCCAAGATTTAACCCCCCCCCCCAGACCCAAAGTTCCAGGGAAACTATGGTTTTTACACGGTTTTAAAGCTGTTCTAAGCTAAAATTTGAAGAAAATATTTCAAAAAATGACCATTTTTGGCAAAATTTAGCTAACTTTGGTCCCAAAAAGTGCTGGGGAGGTTCGAGGGGGATAACCAAAAGTGGGGGGAGGGAAGGTCAAGAAATCTGGGAGGGGGTGAAGTGAAAATTTTAAGGGGGGGGGGGCCCCCCCCCCACCCCACCCCCCCCCCCCCCCCCTGGTGAAACTATGGGCAGGGGGTCGGAAAAAGTCAATTTGGGGGAGAGGGGTAAGACAATATTTCGAGGGGGGTCGGCGAAAAATCGGGTTTTCGTTAAAAAACAAAAATCTTAACTTGTTTACCGATTTTTAAGGTAATTAAACGAATTTTTGCAATTTTTCGCTAATTTTTTGAAAATTTTCGAATTTTGGTTAAAATTTACAAAAATTTAGGTAAGGGGTTAAAAATTTTTACGGGGGGGGGGGTCGGCCGAAGGCCGATTTGGGGGGAGGGGGTAGAAAAAATTTTTAGTGGGGAGGGGGAGGGTCGTCATTTGGGGAGAGGGGTCCCCTTCTAGCACACTTATGGCCCCCCCCCATCTAAAGTGCCAAAAGTTGTCAACTCCGCCCCGCCCCCTTTCGCCTCCCTTCCCACGGTAAAAAATTTCCTCCGGTCCGAATTTTTTAGGGAGGTGGTTTGGGGGGAGCTACTCCCCATTCCCCATCACATTTCGGGGATCGACTGCCAAATTTTCAAAGTTTACCTCCCCTAGCCAAAATTTCCTGTGAAACTATAGCGCAGTTGAGCTCGGGTATGGAGGGTGTGGTGGAAGATCTCAAGGGGCACACTGTAGCCTGGTACACCTATGGTTGCACCTATGCAGCCAGGCGCACCTTGAACAACGCACAGCAAAGTTGGGAGGGGGGGTAGCTGAAATTAGGGTGGGTGAGGTCCAGACATGTGCAGGAGAGGAAGTTTTGGGAGAGGTAATCCGGATTTTTCCGTTTTTTGCACAAAAACCGGAAAATCCGAATTCTGGGGGGGGGGGTGAGGAACCCCTCGCGGTATATATTCGCGAAAAATTGGGGATTTTTGAAACATGTCGACATGTGTTAGGCCGGTATAATGCAAAAAGTAGCGGGGGGAAAACCCAATGGGGGAAAAACCCACCCCTCACAGGTCTCAAAAGTTGTCGTAGCGCTGTTCTGACACTTCCGGTGTAAAATTCAACTCTTTTTAGCTAGTATATATAAATCAAAAAACCCGATCTAGGTTCCTTTTTTGAGTTTTCATGTGCCATTGAAAATGCAGCATCAAACGGACAGGTTTCATAAAGTTTAACACATAAACATAGGGCAGTTTTTGAAAAATGCTAAAAACGATGTAATTTGATAAAACTTGTTAGTCTATCGTGTAGAGAATGGTTTTTTACGTTCAATTGGCTGTTAAAATCCACAATTGGACCTGTCTTGGCTCCTCCAATACCGAAATGGCACTTTCAGGAGTTTTCGCCCCTAGCTAGCCAGGGAAGCAAAATTATCCAAATCTGACACCATAGGATGATGCAGCGTCCTCGATAGTACCGTGCTATAGTGTCGAATTGTTTCCCTGTTTGGTTGTTAAAAATTTTTTCAAAAAAATTTGGTGGGTTTTGCCCCCAAAGTAGGTTTTTTCCCCGCCACGTTTGGCAATGTGTCAGACCAACGGTGCATCGGATCGATCTAATTTTGCCTTTGTGCAAAGAGGAAGACTTGCCATCATTGCAGATGTTTGCAAAACTTTTCTAGCCCAACCCAACCCAGTCAAAAGTTACATCGGTCCAAACTTTTGCAAAATTTTGGCATGGTTGGACCAAAAAGTAGGTGTCATTTTCAAAATGTCATAAAATGAGCAGGAGTGAACCAAATGACTTGATCTTCGCACACTTAGGTAAGAAAGAGTCGCTCTTTCTGCTGCTATGTTTTGGAGCTCATAGCTCCAACCCTTGGTCCAGGAGGCGGGTGGGTTTTTCCCCTCAAAAAGGGGTGGGTTTCCCCCCCCCCCCCCCCCCCATGGCTGTACAAATTTGAAGGGCGGGATCATGCAAATTTGGGTGGGTGGTGTCGGGAATTTTGCAATTTGGGGGTGGGTGGGCTCTGGCAATTTTTGGGGTTATGGGGAGGAGGTCGGAATTTAGAGTGGGACCTTTGGAATGGGGACCACCGCCAGTAGAAGTAAGCCAGAGTGGGGGTAGCCTCCAAACTTCGGGGGTGGGTCCAGGACTTGTCCATTTGGGGGAATGGAGTCCTCTCCCCTCCCCTGGTACATCGACTTTGCAGACTTTTAGCAGGTGCAGTGTGGGGCGGTTGTTCATTCCATTCCATTCCTTTCCAAAAACTTGAGAACTTTCAAGGTTTTTTATCAAATGTTTTGAAAAATCTTCCATATTTGTAAAAATCTATATATACTATATATATATATATATATATATATATATACTTTCAATGGGGGCCCGGTCCGACACCGTTACAGGGTCGCCGACTAGGCCTTTTTATGTTTTGTGGGGTTCCCACATCCCCACGCCCAGCCGGGTACCCCCTCATAAAGAGCGAGAGCACCCCGACCTGGCCACGGGGAGAGGAGGCACATCGCCAAGCAACCAGCGCGCGAAGGCAGACCAGGACCTTAGTGAGTGTGATATACCAGTACGCATGGGAAATCTTGGGAGTGCCTCCCTGCGGGGCCAGCTCAGCTAACATATATTTTCCAAGCGGCCCAAACATCAGCTAAATTAAAGCCCTTCACATAACAGCAAACGTGTGGCTCACACCTGTAGGTCATCCTAAGAGGCCTCAATACAGTTATTTAGCTAGTGCAGACGTGATCAAAACTACGTACATATGTAGGGGCGCGATAGCGCCCCTACATAATATGGGTATAAGGCGTCTGCGCGGCCCTCTGGAGACAGTGTTGGCCTGGTGCCAGCTAATTAGAGGTCCGGGAGGGATAAAAATGTTACCATCGTAAAGTACTCGAGTAGTACTACAAGTACCACCATACCATACTTTTGGTTAAAATTCGGAACTTCGAAATTTTGCACTAGGCGAGAGTTACCGTGCGGTTGTTTTTTTCTCGGTTAATAACGCTTATTGGAAGTGCATTTTCTAGCGAAGTGTTGGAACGATGTGGGCATTTTGGTCCAATGCTACTATGATATGTTGGTAGACAGTATCGCCCCATGCTACCAAACGAAGGTCATTTTGGCACCCGGCCAACTTTGGCTCTGTGCCAAGGCCCCAAAGTCGGACTTTCGCTATTTTGGCACTTCGGTTGAAATCAACTTTTTTTCACAGGCTAGCAGCTAGATCGGTTTGGTTTATTTTATTTGAATATTTCGGACTATGCGCACAAAGTAACGAGGGGAATTTTGGCTGTGTGCCAAGGTCACAAAGTCGGACTTTCGCTATTTTTCGCAAATTTTGGTCACACTTTTCTAGAACTGGGTAGAAGCTGGAGAGGTCTAGTATCTTTTGTTGAAAATTACCAGTAGGGGTGCATAAAGTAACGAGGGGGATTTTTTAATTTTGCTCCCTAGCTTTCAGGAGATGGTCCCAAACTTTGCATTTTTTTGGCCTGTTTGGCTAAAAGTTTCCAAGTCCCACTTTTACTAGAAATGGCCTAAAAGTCACTAAAAATGGCGTTTTTCGGCCTTGGGGTGGTACCCATATACAGTAAATCGGGGTCGCTGAACACGATGAGCATAGTGCCGAGATCGGTGGATGTGACCCCTGACCCACAGCGCCCACCCACAGTGGGTCCGGTGTGGGTCAAAAATGAAAGGCATCAAAAGTGGTCAAGTTTGGTATCAAATGAAAGCCCTTGGCGAGGCGATCAACTTTTGTCATTGCACCACCTCCAAAAAGTGGCCCCACCGACCTGTGGGTGGGTGCCCCACGCACAGTGGGTCCGGTGTGCGTCAAAAATGAAAGTCTTCAAAAGTGGTCAAGTCTGGTATCAAACTAAAGCCCTTGGCGAGGCGATCAACTTTTGTCACTATACCACCCCCAAAAAATGACCCCACCGACCTGTGGGTGGGTGCCCCACCCACAGTGGGTCCGGTGTGGGTCAAAAATGAAAATCTTCAAAAGTGGTCAAGTTTGGTATCGAATGAAAGCCCTTGGCGAGGCGATCAACTTTTGTCATTACACCACCCCCAAAAAGTGGCCCCACCGACCTGTGGGTGGGTGCCCCACCCACAGTGGGTCCGGTGTAGGTCAAAACTGAAAGTCTTCAAAAGTGGTCATGTCTGGTATCAAATTAAAGCCCTTGGCGAGGCGATCAACTTTTGTCACTATACCACCCCCAAAAAATGGCCCCACCGACCTGTAGGTGGGTGCCTCACCCACAGTGGGTCCGGTGTGGGTCAAAAATGAAAGTCTTCAAAGGTGGTTAAGTTTGGTATCTAATGAAAGCCCTTGGCGAGGCGATCAACTTTTGTCATTACACCACCCCCAAAAAGTGGCCCCACCGACCTGTGGGTGGGTGCCCCACCCACAGTGGGTCCGGTGTGGGTCAAAAATGAAAGTCTTCAAAAGTGGTCAAGTTTGGTATCAAATGAAAGCCCTTGGCGAGGCGATCAACTTTTGTCATTACACCACCCCCAAAAAGTGGCCCCACCGACCTGTGGGTGGGTGCTCCACCCACAGTGGGTCCGGTGTAGGTCAAAACTGAAAGTCTTCAAAAGTGGTCAAGTCTGGTATCAAATTAAAGCCCTTGGCGAGGCGATCAACTTTTGTCACTATACCACCCCCAAAAAATGGCCCCACCGACCTGTAGGTGGGTGCCTCACCCACAGTGGGTCCGGTGTGCGTCAAAAATGAAAGTCTTCAAAAGTGGTCAAGTCTGGTATCAAACTAAAGCCCTTGGCGAGGCGATCAACTTTTGTCACTATACCACCCCCAAAAAATGACCCCACCGACCTGTGGGTGGGTGCCCCACCCACAGTGGGTCCGGTGTGGGTCAAAAATGAAAATCTTCAAAAGTGGTCAAGTTTGGTATCGAATGAAAGCCCTTGGCGAGGCGATCAACTTTTTGAGGTTTGCTCCCACCTGGTTGCCTTGGGCCGGTGCGGATTCGCACCCAAATTTGATGGTTTTATTTAAATAATGGACATTAAATGTCGCTGTTGTGGTACTTGTGTTCTATTGTTTATGTTAACCACTTTATGAAAATCCTCCGCTTGGAGGATCTCTTATGAAAAGCTGTCATTCGCTCAGGATGACGGCACCTTATCGTAAACCCTGCGTTTACGTTAGGGTATAATCACAGATCTTTCACTGAGTACAGCTTAGTTTATCACTGCTTTTGTTGTGTCTATTGTATCAATGTATATACGTATTTATGCACTAGTTGTATGCGTGCTTCTAACATCACGTATGTCTGGAGTTGGTCGCCAGGGGACGAAACGACTTTTTATCTAAAAATAGGTGGTTAATTTAATCACTAAAATAACCTGATTGTAAGCCCCTGATGAGTCCCACAATCAGGTCAGTCGGGCATAACAAGGCGGTCCGTATATGAAAATGATGCACTTATATATGTAATCTGGCACAATGCTCTAGCACTAACTTATTTCTATACCACAACAGTCAATTTTACTGTCATAATTTTATTAATATAGTCCACATTAATCTTTGTTTTGTTTTGTGGTTCTTTAATTTGCTCTGCCCTTGGTGGCCAGGAACGGTTTTGAGGTTTGCTCCCACCTGGTTGCCTTGGGCCGGTGCGGATTCGCACCCAAATTTGATGGTTTTATTTAAATAATGGACATTAAATGTCGCTGTTGTGGTACTTGTGTTCTATTGTTTATGTTAACCACTTTATGAAAATCCTCCGCTTGGAGGATCTCTTATGAAAAGCTGTCATTCGCTCAGGATGACGGCACCTTATCGCAAACCCTGCGTTTACGTTAGGGTATAATCACAGATCTTTCACTGAGTACAGCTTAATTTATCACTGCTTTTGTTGTGTCTATTGTATCAATGTATATACGTATTTATGCACTAGTTGTATGCGTGCTTCTAACATCACGTATGTCTGGAGTTGGTCGCCAGGGGACGAAACGACTTTTTATCTAAAAATAGGTGGTTAATTTAATCACTAAAATAACCTGATTGTAAGCCCCTGATGAGTCCCACAATCAGGTCAGTCGGGCATAACAAGGCGGTCCGTATATGAAAATGATGCACTTATATATGTAATCTGGCACAATGCTGTAGCACTAACTTATTTCTATACCACAACAGTCAATTTTACTGTCATAATTTTATTAATATAGTCCACATTAATCTTTGTTTTGTTTTGTGGTTCTTTAATTATTTTGTCATTACACCACCCCCAAAACGTGGCCCCACCGACCTGTGGGTGGGTGCCCCACCCACAGTGGGTCCGGTGTAG
>JASAND010023094.1:0-39736 GCA_030248195.1 Trissonchulus latispiculum
TAATGCAAATGAATTGTAACTTAAAATATGATGGAATGAATCCACAATCGCAACCGCAATCGGAAATTGAGTAATGTCAACCGCTTTATGAGATGCTAATAGAGAAACCGAGGTAATCAGCAGTAACTGAAAATCAACACAGTGAAATAAAGAGAAAAAATAATGGAATAAGAAATTCCAAATGTTCATATTCTTACCATTAAAGGCCATTTATTGCAAACAAGAATAGTAAGAATCAGGAAAAGAAGAAAAATAAAATAATGGAAAATACTAAATATTTACAGAACACTTATTTACAGAAATAACAGGAAATAAGGAAAAAATTAAATATCTCATATATCAGTTGTTGTGATAGCATAAACTTTATCAAGTGACAAGATTTCTCAATTTTATTAAATCTTGTAACTGTTACTTTAAATATGCAAATTAGTTTTAAGAAATCGTGTTAGGCTTAGGAATTTGCAGAGATTAACTTTACCATCTGATGCAAAAAAGCCTACGGAATATTCCAGTCTAGAATATAGCACGAATCTCTTGCTTTAGGATGTTTCGATTAAAAGTTGAGACATGCCAATGCATGAATGTATGTGTTTCACTATGGACTGTAGAAGTATGTAGCGGTAACTGACACCTTAAACGTAGGAAAAATTAGGATAGAGCTTTCTCTCTTGCCTGTTAACAGAAATTAAATCCTTGCAAAGAATAATGCCAGACATTTTCTAGAGATTTCGAACCCACACCCTTTTGTTTCCAGCCCGAACAGTCTTCTAGTGCAGCTACGAAAAGGTAAAGATTGCACCAGCACTGTGTCTTCCTAACTAAAGAATCAAAGAAAGTTACTCATCACTAAGCACCAGGAAAATTAGACAGCTGGGGCCTGTTGCATAAAAAGTATTACTAATAAATTATGAGTGATTAGCTGGTTAGTGTAGCAATTTGATTGAAAATAACTTAAGTTGTGGAAAAAGCCTGTGGGATATTCAATATGCCGTTTTGTAGCTTTTGAGATGCTCTATCGAAGTTATACAATTCAAGATTGGTATATAATTACAATTTGGACTAAGCCAGCGGAATAACTTTTAAAAATGGTGTTTTCTTTGATATTTGTGATCAAAACTATTTAGCAGAACAAGATTATTAAAAGTCTTGGCCATTTTTTAATTAGTCACTTCATTATCTACAAAATAATACCGAAAACGCCAAGATTTGTTGGCTCTATTAAAAGTTTTGCTCATTAGTACTGCTGCACTAATCCACTAAACACTAATAATTTATTAGTAAACCTTCTAAAATTTTCTTATTTGCAGTGGATGAGGGTTTTTCTAACAAAAATAGAGAAATTTTGAAATTGAAGTTTCGAATTCGAACCAAAAGTATGGTGATACCTGGAGTACTACTCGAGTTGTTTACGATGTCAACCTCTTTACCCCTCCCGGACCTCTAATTAGCTGGCACCAGGCCAACACGGCCTCCAGAGGGTCGCGCAGACGCTTTTACACCCATATTATGTAGGGGCGCTATCGCGAACCTACATAATTTTCACATGAAGTATTATAAGTACAGGATTATACACAGGTTGTAACTAGGATGTTCACATACCAGGAGGCGGAGCGATAGTGGAAGCTCGACCACCAAAATCACCACCAGCGCCACCTAAATGGCCACCCGCCTGTCGGAATCGGCTCCCACCGCTAGCCGTCCCCCCAGACGGTTTTTTTCTATCAGTGGGATCATCCACAACTGGCCAGTGTTTGGAATCAATCTTTGGCGGTAACCAGTCCTTTAGGATGTATCGTTTCTGATCATATTTGGCCCGTATAAAAGCCTCCAGGGAGGAGTCGCTTTAGGGAAGGCAAAAGGTGTCCCGAATGCTGGCCTCACAGATCCCCGGGCTACACTGTTGCCCATCACCTGCATATAAGATACCTGTTCTGGCGTCCACGAGTCTAGATTCACTGATTTTACCTAAAACAAGTTCGTACATTACAAGAATGTATATACGTAGGAAGAATGCTCCTGGCAGTCGCATAAAGTATATACGTAGTACGTACATATGAGATGAGCTATATATCACGGTCAACATTTAAAAATGTCAAAGCTCAAGGACAATAATTAAAACATGTAAAATGAGAACACTGGCAAAGGACAAGTTGCAGAAAACTACGTACATTACCTAATATGAGAAAATACGTTTCTCTTGAGCTCATACCGAAGCTTGCTATCGAGGTTGCAACAGCTTGGCAGCAAGTTACGTCCTTCCATATTGCCGAGTGAAATCTATAGAAATTAGTGAGTTGGCTTATTTTTACGGGGGGGGGGGGACCGCCCCCCATTCGGCGACCTCTCCCCATTCGAGGTCCCAACCCCCATGAAAAGCCCCCCATAATTTCAGGCCTCCCCCCCATAACCCCCAATGACCAAAAAATTGCCAAATTTTAGCGCTTTTACCCTAAATTTTCGAAAACGTTTAGGGCTTCGCCGGATGTTTGACGAAATTTTCGCTATTTTAGCTTAAAAACACCTAAAATTAGTCATGTTTCAGCGATTTTCGGCAATTTTTGCACATCAAACTTAAAAAATTCCCTAAATTTTTGAAATATACAATTTACATATATACATAGAAATACGCGCCAAAAATCTAGGCCAAAAATTTTGCGGAACTTTACGCAGAGCAACGAAAATAGTTGCTGAATTTTCAAACAAGTGCGGAATTTGGCAGTTTTTTCGCAAAAAACGCAGTAGTAAGCAAATTAATATGGGAACAGCTTCACCAAGTAACCCATATTCGTTGGATTTCAAGCTTCGTTTTAGCTTTTGTCCAATACAGAGCTATCAATGTCAGTAATAACCTAATAACCAGAAATCTATAATTTGGAAACATTCGTGTATTTTGATCGAAACACTGAATTGGTTTATCCGTTTTTAAAAATCAATGTTGAAGTAGATGACAGTAGTGAAATGGATAAGCAAGTTAAAGCTTAGGTATTTGTGATAATTTAAATAAAATAATATCCTTAAAGTTTAGCTATTAAAGCATATCAAGAGTACATAATAACTAAGAGTGTGACAATCGTCAAGCTCTTAGTTATTAGGCTTTGGACATCATCTGCACGATAACGGCTGACCCCCCCCCCCCACAAATTAGACCCATCACTTCAAAGAAATTTGCACGCTATGTTTGTGTTCTAAAGCTCAAAAACACAACTACTCAGTTGGTTCAATGTGCGTCTGTTGCGAGCTTCAGCACACAAATATAGCGTGCAAATTTCTTTGAAGTGATGGCTCAATTGGGGGGGGGGGGGGGGTCAGCCGTTATTGTGCAGATGATGTCCTGCAAAAGCCTAATAACTAAGAGCTTGACGCTTGTCACACTCTTAGTTATTATGTACTCTTGAGCATATTAAAACATAATAATGCAAATGAATTGTAATCCTAAAATATGATAGAATAAATCCACAATCGCATCCGCAATCGGAAATTGAGTCATGTCCCGCTTTATGCGAAGCTAATAGAGAAACTATAAAATCACAGTAATTGAAAATCAATACAGTGAAATAAAGAAAAAATAATGGAATAAGAAATTCCAAATGTTCATATTCTTACCATTAAAGGCCATTGAAAGCAAGAATATTAAGAATCAGGAAAGAAGAAAAATAAAATAATGGAAAATACTAAATATTTACAGAACACTTATTTACAGAAATAACAGGAAATAAGGAAAAAATTAAATATCTCATATATCAGTTGTTGTGATAGCATAAACTTTATCAAGTGACAAGATTTCTCAATTTTATTAAATCTTGTAACTGTTACTTTAAATATGCAAATTAGTTTTAAGAAATCGTGTTAGGCTTAGGAATTTGCAGAGATTAACTTTACCATCTGATGCAAAAAAGCCTACGGAATATTCCAGTCTAGAATATAGCACGAATCTCTTGCTTTAGGATGTTTCGATTAAAAGTTGAGACATGCCAATGCATGAATGTATGTGTTTCACTATGGACTGTAGAAGTATGTAGCGGTAACTGACACCTTAAACGTAGGGAAAATTAGGATAGAGCTTTCTCTCTTGCCTGTTAACAGAAATTAAATCCTTGCAAAGAATAATGCCAGACATTTCTAGAGATTTCGAACCCACACCCTTTTGTTTCCAGCCCGAACAGTCTTCTAGTGCAGCTACGAAAAGGTAATGATTGCACCAGCACTGTGTCTTCCTAACTAAAGAATCAAAGAAAGTTACACATTACTAAGCACCAGGAAAATTAGACCGCTGGGGCCCGTTGCATAAAAAGTATTACTAATAAATTATGAGTGATTAGCTGATTAGTGTAGCAATTTTATTGAAAATAACTTAAGTTGTGGAAAAAGCCTGTGGGATATTCAATATGCCGTTTTGTAGCTTTTGAGATGCTCTATCGAACTTATACAATTCAAAATTGGTGTATAATTAGAATTTGGACTAAGCCAGCGGAATAACTTTAAAAAATGGCGTTTTCTTTGATATTTGTGATCAAAACTATTTAGCAGAACAAAATTATTAAAAGTCTTGGCCATTTTTTAATTAGTCACTTCATTATCTACAAAATAATACCGAAAATGCCAAAATTTCTTGGCTCTATTAAAAGTTTTGCTCATTAATACTGCTGCACTAATCAGCTAATCACTAATAATTTATCAGTAAATACCATTTATGCAGCAGACCCCTGGCCGGACTCTCCAGCTCAACGCGCAGACCCTCTGCCAGTGCTTCGGTGGAATGAACTTAAACCGAAATTCGAATCTAATGTGCACAACTTTCAATGCACAAGTGCATTGTACAACCATTTATTTACGTATGACATAAACTAATGCTCAATACATGTTTTCCATTATGCCAAATATTAGCTGTTGAGCCAATTATTAAGGTTGAGACAGGTAAAAGCCAAGAACAGGTATTTTTGGCTCCCACATTCTTCAAAGAAAACTCATTGAACAGCCAGAAGCCGAACCTTAATCAGGGGTAGTGACCTGGATGGAACCTCGAATTCTCAAACATCAGCTTGGTTCGATTTGGCTTGGGTGGCTCAATCTGTTGAACACCAGGTTAGTTCAGGAGGACCGAAAGTTTCGGGTTTGTGGGGGCGTAGCAACTTGTTCCGTTCGTTCTTTCATTTGTTTATTAGTGTTTCGGAAAAAATTTGGAAAGACGTTTATTGCTCACAATGTTTGGTTCGTGTATTCCAAAGGCAACTTTCAAAGGGCCATAAACTTGAACTTCAAAAATTTGTCAGGCCCAATGTAACACTTTGATATTACTGGGAAAAGGCGGAGTTTTCACAAGAAATTGCGTCAAGCCAACACGTTCAGTGTAAAATTTGTTGATTCACACGTGGATGTTCTCTTTCACTCCAGCAAACATTCACATGCAATCTTGTTTCAGCACAAATCGTAATCTGCAACCTGACAGCAGTCAACGGAAGTTTCCCGTAAATCATTATGCAAATTAGTTTAGACAAATTCTCTGGTCGAAATTCTACCAAAAGAAACATCTCTTACTCTGGAAAAGAAGATAGAAGAATGCACTGTTTGGTTCAAATTTGAGAATAAAGTCTTGTATCGGACGAAACTTTTGTAAAACCGATTTCATTTTATGTTCGCCAAATGTAATTTTATTTATTACAGTCTACTTCGGATTTTTCTTTAATGCTTTGTCCAATGATTTTATAATAACGACAAAATCTGACCGTCGAAAGCTACCAATTCGTTAATTCTCTAGCAAAACTGCTCTGCCAAACAATATATGCATGTTCTGCTGAACGGGATCACTTTGCACTGACAAGGTGACTCTATGTTTGAATTTGTTGAAATTTGATAATTAAATGAAAATGAAAATTATGTTGAAATTTGAAAAGATTTTATATTTTGCCTAAGAAAAGTAAATTTTTGACTTGCATATACTGCTCTATGACCTCCCCTAAAAGATTAACTATGGTGGCTGATATCCGTTATGGTTTTGGAAAAAGATTAAATAAGACCAGACATGTGCAGGAGGGAAAGTTTTGGGGGGTGAACCGGCGGCCAAGGCCGCCGACAAACCGGATTTTTCCGGTTTTTTGGCATAAAATTGAAAAAACCGGATTCTGGGGGGGATGAGATACCCCTCGGGGGGGGGGTGAGCTCCCGGTCTGGGGAGGGTAAAATCCCAAAAACCGGCCGCCCCCCCCCCCAAGCACATGTATGCATACGACTGCAGCATTTAGTAAATGCAGCCAAGCGAATCCAGAAATGTAAGCAGATTCAATGCAGATTTAATTTAAGCAGAACTTAAATAGACAAAACACTAAAATGCTGATGTGCAAAGTAAAATATGTGTAAGAAACAGGTTTTAAACCAAAACTTTTAAAAGAAAATGTGTTAAATTAAGGGGGGGTCCATTTTTGGCCGATTTTTCGACCATCTCCGATTTTGCTCGTTTTCACATATTTTGTTCTTCGATTTGTATATTTTAACGAGTTTTTGAAATTAAAGTCGGATCTTTTACGGTTAATGAGTAATTTCACTTCAAAGTTGAGATCTCATGTGTTAAACATAGGAAACTGGAAAAGTTTCAATTTTTTGACTAGTGTCAAAAAATCTCGAAACTGGGCAAAGATTATCAGCATAATTTGGTATCGTTAGAAACGTCTATTTATACACTTTGATTTGTTGGAATTAGATTTTTGATTTAGGCCTTTGAATTTTTTAAAATAATTTTTGAAACTTGCTGACTGCGAAAATTGACGTTTTTCGTTAGTGGAAACTGGGGGGTTGTAAATTTGAGCAAGCATTACAAAAATTCAAAGGCCTAAATCAAAAATCTAATTCCAACAAATCAAAGTATATAAATAGACGTTTCTAACGATGCCAAATGATGCCTATAATCTTTGCTCAGTTTCGAGATTTTTTGACACTAAAAATTTTGTTTTTTACCAAAATTTTGAATTTTTTCGATTTTTTGCCTATTACGTGAGACCATTGCAATCAGCAGCTACCAAATGTCAAAATATCTCGTTTCACGTTATTTCTGGTGGCTGCAGTTCAGTGTTGACTACAAATATTCCTGTTAAGTAGCCCAACGTGGTCGCTGCATCCCAATCTGTCGGGCTTGCACCCATATAGCAAAAATATCGATTTTTTTCAAATTTCTCAAAATATGATAAATTTGACATCAATCGAAAGCTCTTAATGCGGGGAACATTGTTTCTTCTTGGGCTATGGTCCGCAAATGCACCAACTTGAAGTTAATGGCTGTTAAAGGGTTTTGTGATCTAACCTCCCTAAAAGTCGTTAAAAAGGCATGAAATCACGTTTAGCCTGCCAACACCGGGGCAGAATTAATTCTTTAGATCAATTTTCAAATGTACACCCCATTGAAGCTCCAAAATCGAAGACTGTTTAAGGAAAATTGGTTTAGTCTCAAGCAATACCCTCGTTTCGCCCATTATTACAATTGCAAGCAGTTAATAGCTCGTAACTCGCGGAGACATGTATGAGACAACTCAATATTTAAACTTGGTACGCACAACATGTGTGGCTACATTATGTGTAAAAATGAGCGAAATCCGTGACCACAAAATTTTTCATGGTGGACCCCCCCCTTAAGCTCGAACAAAAATTAATACTAAAGCACTAATAAAAATTTCTAATTTCTAAGCATTGAATTAATTAAATTCTTACCATTGAAGGCCATTAGAAGCAGGAAAATAAATAAAGGATAAAGAATAAAGAATAAAATAAATATATTAAATGTGTACAGGAACACTATTGACAGAAATATACAAAAATAAAGAAGAAACTGGAAATTTTCATAAGTTTTATCTGGTGATAGCGTTAACATCTGATAGTTAAAAGAAGCTTTCGATTTTATTCGTCTTGGCAGCTGTTTTCAATTATGCAAATTAGCTTAGCAATTGGAATTTAGTCAAATTGCTGAAAAATTCGCACCTTAAATTCGCTAGAATATTTCAGGAAATTACTACCCTTTTGGAGTCTGATACAAACTTTGATGATGCCCCACTCGTGCTGAGTACAGTATTAACCTTAGCAGTCACACTTTGTCTTCCAAGGTCAAGCGTAAAGCTTAGGTATTTGATGTCGAAACTTATGGGAATGTATTTCGATCCAGAAAGCATATTTAAACGGACAAAGTGATAGGAAATTCCAGCATCTTGAAAGTTGCAAAATTTGAACCCATAACCTTTCGATTCCAGTGCGCGTGGCCTGCCGATTCAGCCACAGAGAAGCTAGGATTGTATCAAGGTTGTTGCAGACCAACCATGTTTCAGCCATCTCTACATGTTTCAGCTACAGTCACCGAAATTGAAACTTAAACTGGAACAAATTTGAAAGGCGAACGATTTTAGGCTACCGAGTAAAACTGAAGCAAATCTAAAACTGAAGTTTATTTGGGTGGAAAACGGGAACTCGGACCGAAACTAGTCTTTTCTCAAAGTCAAAATCTGAAGTTGTGAAAATTTTGAGCTAAAATTTTGTTAATATCGATGCAGCAGAGATTGAATAATCAACAAATGGTAGTGATAGTTGAAAAATCTGAAATGGTAGTGGAACTATTTGTTTATGTGCTTTCAATTGGCTTGAATTTTCTTAAATTAAATTCTATGCTTTTTGCATTTTCATAAGTTTACACCATATGTTAATCAGAGGGTCTGATGGGGAATCACTACCCTCATTCAGCCCTGAAAAAATAAACCATTTCCCATCTTGAATGAGGGACAATTTGCAGGAAAAATAAATATTAAGAATATGTTGTTACCCTAACTCTAAAAACGTTCAATGAGATTTGAACCAAAGTTTGGAGAATTATTAAAACTGTTGCAAAATCGTTTTAAACTTATATATATTGCTTGCAAAATACAGGGAGACATTGTGATCATTTATGCTAACGGTGCAGAAAATTTCGGGCCGAAGTGCATGTCTTCTGCTGCCCGCCCCCTTGACCCGACCCTGTGCCAATCTTTGACTTGCACGTTTAATATACAGTAATTAATTTGTCCTTATTTATATGATGTATTTTATTATCAACCAGTAGTTGAGCACGGAATATTCTCAATTATATTAATTATGTTAATTGATTATAAACTGAACCATTACCATTAAATAACCTGGTCAGGTGAAAAGGAATAGTAAAAAATAAATTATAGATTGGCTATCTAATTCTCTCACGACACAAGTTTGGCCTAAGTTTAACAAGAAGACCCCTAAAAGGGGTATTGTTCTGCGTACGAGCGTGAAAAATACAAAATTCCAATATATTGCAACAATTGAATACTTTATCCAAACGCCGGAATTGAAACTGCTCCGCGTTGACCCGACAAAGCGGATTGTACTTTTAATCTTTTGCTTACCTCTTTGACTAAAAACATGAAATTTTGCATTTCGTCTCTTTGTTAGTGTAAACTCTTCCAAATTTCCTAAATTTGACAGAGTAACTTTGGGCTTCTGACATTGCAACTTCAGCTAAGATTCGGGAAACCAGAAAATTGCCTGTTCATGGAACTACTTTCAATGATTGAACAACGTTTACAATTTAATTCAGTTGCGCAAACTGGACGAGCAGTCTGAACTGAATCTGAACTTCTTTTTCAGTGTTATCAAAACGTCCACTGTAATGAAAGTGTTGCGCTAACTTTAGCTGACTGTTGACCCTACATGTGCATGGGTGGTTGGGGGGGTTTCACCCTGCCCAGACCAGGAGCTCACCCCCAATTGGTCCTCCCCCCAGAATACAGTTTTTCGGCGGCCCCGCCGGTTCGCCCCCCCACCAAAACTTCCCCTCATGCACATGTCTGCTGTCGACCACCTTCGATATACTTTCCTGCCAAATTGAACCGGGGAACAAAAACATTCTAGTTATTAGTCTACCACGATCGTCCACTTGCATATAACGATTAAGAAACAACTTGGCTGCTGAGGTTCACTATTTCTAAACTAAATTGTGGATTGGATTATTCTAAATGGGTTAAAAAATCACGTAGAAACTTATCTGTGCATTTCTTACTTTCCTTCGTGCACACACTGTAACTTTTCAGATCACAAAAAAAACTCTTTCCTTTATGACTTAGTAAGATTTCCCTTATAACTTTATCCAAGAGTTTATAATACGTTTTGCCAAATTTATTATAACTTGAGCCAGGAAAATCGTACAGAAATAATAAATTATTATTCTATTAGGAAGAGCTGAGTGTCTTACTCTTTCTATTATAAAATTTTAGTTTAACACATCCAATCGTCAGCCGAAGTCTTCTAAGTTGCATATAAATAAGTAACCCCCTCACAGGGACGAGCTTGTCGATAAAACGTCAAGCCAACATCTTCCCCGAAGGTCCAAAATCAGTAAAGACAAACTTCCCTCTTGTTTTTAAACACACCGACTATACTGAGAGACTACAACTTTTGGCATAAATAAAACAAGCTACAACCATCGCAATCATCCAGATACACGGCTAACTGAATGCTGTTCTCAGATTGTTCCCGCCTAATTTGCATAAATGGTGGCATCTCTTAAGCTTAGTTTCTTTCTTAATCTAAAATTAGAAAGGGGGGGGGCAATAAAAATAGCAGCACAGCAGAAATTTTGGGTAGGAGAGGGGAACGTTGCAAAATTAAGACAAGTGAAAATACACAAACAAAAGCAGCATGTGCATGTACTGGAAAATAAAGAAATTGCAATTACAGAATAGTGCGCCTCCTTTAAGAAACCAAATATATTGGCTGGTTTGCCCCCGCTGGTTAAAAAAACAAAGCAGCAGTATACTAGACCAATGCTGAAGATAGGCTCATCATGTACAGAAAATATGTCCGTATTGCAACTCATAGCCATTTTCCGTGTAAATAGTTCTGCCTCCAGGCAGAACAAAAATTAGCTTAAGCTTAAAATTGTTAACTTTAGTTAGTTTACGAGAGTTTTACGTTAGTTAGAGGCTGCTAAAATTGACTAGAGCAAAAAAATGTCAATAATTTGATTATAGATTAATGATTCGATTTAATTTATAAGCAAGGCAAATTTACTAATAAGCACAGGCCATTGAGTGGGCAATTGCAGTTACGGTTGATTTTATAAGCAAATATTTCTGTAAGTACATATTCAAAAAAACATTTGTTCTTACCATTGGCTGACATTTTAATGGGAAAAAGCAGAAAATAAAATAAAATTGTAACAAATATATACAGGAAAACTATTTACAGCTACATACAAAAAAATATAAATAACAAAAATTTTCATTAACAGCTGTATGATAGTTGCTTTGAAGATTGAAACTGCTTGGAATTCTGTTGCAATTCGCATTGCAGTTGCATTCGGAACAATTTACAGTTTCAAAAACTTTTCATTCGCGATTTTTAAATAAAAATTATTTCATAAATTTTTTTGAACATTTGGCAATTTAAAATTATTTATTCATTTAAATCAAATTCAAAGTATATTTAATGGAAGTGTATGCTATTACATTGCTATTACATTACATTGCTATGAGTTTGCACATTGTGTTGAAAGACCGTAGAGAAACTGCATGTGTGAAGAAAACAAAATGCTATGCTTCAAATTGATTTAGGGTCACGTGATCTATGTGCTAAAATGTCATTGGACAAGCCGTCAAATATTTGATGGTTTTTGCGCACTGACCAAACCAATTTGATAGTTTGACAGCAATTTGATGGCAAATTTGACGGAATTTGATGGAATTTGATGCCCGTTCAAACCATCAAATTTGGTCAAATTGCCAGTTTGGTCAAATTTGATCAAATTTATTTGACGAAAATATGATCGTGTGAACCGGCCTTAACGTGGTGATTCCTTTTGGGCACATATTGTTATTTGGCGGCGTAAATCGAAATTAAATTTGATGAAACTTTCCGAAATAAGTTCTTTAGCGTTATAATACCCTCCGCGCAATTCCGATTCAAAAATTCGAGATTTCCGGTCAGAGTCGTTTTCCCAGTTTCTGCATGTTTGGCAGCTGCTATACAGTTCTGACTATACCGATTCGAAAGATCTCATTGAGCATCACATTCTTGCTTTTAAATCAAGTTTCTAGCTTTTTTCTACCGTGAGATATAGCCGATTTTCTTGTTTTGGCGTCGAAAACTTCATTTTTGCAGAAATCAAATAATCCAACATTTCTTGAACTACGCAAGCCGTAAAATCAAACTAAGGGCGTCGATCTGAAGGTCTCACAGGGACAAATTATCCGGGGCATGATCGTCTTCCAACTGCTATCCTGTAGGCTGCTATCATAAAAAATGTAGTTTTTGCAAAAGCACGATAAATTTTTTTCCAAAGATTGTGGAGCATTCACCATGCAAGCTGGAGGGCTGCTACTGAAGAAGTGTGTTCTGCACAAATATACCCAGGGACGATTTTTTAGTTTCCCCGATTGCTGCTTTCTAGCTAAAGTAATCGATTGACAAATTTGGAAGAAGTAGGCAAAATACAGGTTACGCACACATTTCAGCTTATTTCTCTATAACGAAGAGCGATTTCACAATAAATAAAAAATCGGCCACAGCTATTTGATGGAGGTATCGAATGATATAACCGATGTCTCACAAAAAATTTACTTGAGTCTGCAAAAATCTTGAAAATTATACTTCTTCTAAAATGTGTTAACATATTTTAGAAAAGCAACATTAGTTTCATGGTATGCATTAAAAAGCGAAAATACCAAGCTGCATATTGATATAGAAATGGCTTCTTAACTCCAAGTAATGAATGAGTAATAATGGTGCAAACGTTATGTGACCAAAGGGAATCACCACCTCAAACAAATTGGTGAGCATAAATGAACTTGTGATGGAATGACAAAATATAAATGGACTGGTCAAAGCTAGCTTTTGAACTCTTGCAATGGAAATTTATTGCCGGTTAAGTCTGAACTGTAAAAAACCACCTAAGGGAATAATCAGCATCCCAACACAATGAATAAGCGGTGAGAAGTTCTTTCCCCACTAAAACGCACACAACTTTTGCGATATACAAAACATGACCAAAGTAGCAGTATACAGCCTTGACTTAAAAGTTCAGGCATTATGGGTGCTAATTCTTGTTCGAAAACAGACATAAATATTAGCACCTTGCTCCGGGAATTCTCGAGTAAATTATAAACCTGTCAGAGGAAGTTATTAAACTTAATATAGGTAGGACAAAAAGGTTATTGCAGCTGTAAGAAAAAAGCTAACTCATATGTGCAGGAATGATCACGTCTAGGACAAATGACACTTAGCAAAGGCTTCTGTTCAAGAATTTTTTATTTGATAGAAAGTTTGAGAAATCATTACTTCCTCGCTATGTTAGGATTAAAATTCACAATTTATACAGATTAGATTTACGTATTTTCATTTTGATTTACGCCGCCAAAGAACAATATGTGCCCAAAAGGAATCACCACCTTAAGAGCGCTCTTGTATTATCTGACCTCACCACAGGAATTCAGCCAATTTGCTTGGCCTGGAATTTACACAATTTACGTAATTCACAGAAAATGGATAAGCTCACACTTATGCACCATTCCAAATTCCATTTTTGTTTCAAGGTTCAACATGTCATATGCCTAATTTGGTGAGCATTGTGAGCTGCAAATTATTTGTTTATTAGTAACTGAATAAAAACCAGTGAATTTACATTTACATCACGTGTTCACAAAACCCGTTGTCTGCTGTAGACTTAAGCTTCATGACCATTGACATTAGTGTTAAGATTTTTGAACATTTTCAATTCTTCTTTGGTGTATTCTTTGTAGATACTGTGATTGGAAAATTTGATCATAGGATTTTCATATCCAGCAAATCCTTCCAGTTCAAACAAAATCAATCTGGTCTCCGCGGACAGGAAGTACTTAGGAATGTAAAGGGTAATATAGGGACCCATTATGGGCCAATATCGTCCAACATTATATCCATTTATTAGCAGCTAAACAGTCAGCAAAACAGCAAATTAACACTTATGTAGCAAGTTAAAGTGATTAAACAATATTGTCAACACTAACAAATTAATGCAAAATGTCAAAATGGATTTTGTAAATTTTGTGGGTAGGAAATGACTTAATGACTCTTTTTACGCTTGATTAGTGTTTAAGTGGCACCCAACTAGGCAGGCAGAAGACTGTTCAGGTTAAAAATATTTCATGTTTAAGGTTGAAGTTAAATTAAATTTATACCGATCAAACTAAAAGCCTTGGAATCATCTAATATTAATGGGAAACCGCACGTAAAGAAATGCATGTTACCGCAGATACTAGCTTCAACTTTTACCTGGCCTTTATTCCATTGTTTTGAATTGAAAAAGGTGTCTTGGATCTTTTTACCAGGATAAAGGGTACCCGAATAGATTGACGGAAGTTTTGATTTGGTTTTTGCAAGCTCTTCATCTTGTCGACTGAAACAAAAATGAATAAAGAAAGCTTCAAAACGGTGGAATTTGTGGTTGTTTTTTATTGTGTTTGGAATGATTTTTTAGTTAATTAATTTTTATTTGGGCAGGAAAAGATTTTCCAACCGAAGCGGATACATCAACCAATCCTGTACAATTTTTCCATCCAAAGTCACGTTTCCAACCAAACCCTTACTATCATTGATGAAGCTGCCAAAAACAACTCTACCCTGATTTTTCAACCAAAACTTGCAGCATATCGCTTTGTTGAAAGTTGTAGCTAATTGATGTACTATCCTTAGGACGTTGAATAATAGCAATGACTTTGGCAGTGTTCACAACTACATAAGCTCGATCGTGAATTCCATTAAAGCGAAGTTGTGTACCACTTTGCTTCAGTTGAGATACATACAACGTAAAGCCGTGTGGATGGTTGAGTTGTTCCACCGACAGTGGATATTTGGCTGATACGTAACCTGCGGAAAATAAAGTAATAAAGAGAGTAAATTAAATAAACAATTAAAGAGAAGCTTTCTTGTAAAGCTTCTGTAAAATCTTCAAAGATGTTAGAAATTTGCTGAAAATAATGCAAACATGAAAATGTGAAGCTAGACTTCATATCTGTACAATTGTGCGTTCAGTTTGTCTACGAAATCTAACTCGTAATTATTCAAGTCTTATTCTCAATATGAATTTACAGATTTTACTTGCTTTTTTAAGTAAGTTTGTGAATTTACAAACCCCAAAAGACACTACTACATCAAGTAAACTCAAAAACCTTAGCCAAAACGTTAAAAAAATAAAATTAAAAACACAAAGGGCAAAAAATGTGGGAACCTTCCTTTAACATTGGTACGTTGGCTGACCCCGCTCAGCCTTAATTGTAAGTCTATATTACTGTGTGTTTGTTTGCGTGTCTGAGGGTCATCCCTATATTTTATTGTTGTATTGTTATAATTGTTATAACTTGTTGTTCTACCTTTATTAAAGTGTATTTAGTTAGGCTGAGTCTTACTGAGCTCCTGCTAGGTAGGTAGTTACATCTTGAGTGAGTGAGAGTGCGAGTCATCTCGCCCTTAGGATCGGACTATTTACTGCGTATATTGTCTGGCGAGGCTGTCCCGACCGTCTCCTGTAGTCGGTCTGTTATCCATCTGTGCCACGGTCTCCGCGTCCGCTACGTCTGGGCGTGGTAACGGTGTTAGTACGTAGGTTAAACTACTAGCCCCGCTACATTAGGCTGCCAGGAGCTCAGGGATTTCTTGCCTGAACCCCTTCGTAAAATTTTGTCAAATTTTTTATTTATTTTTGTCTTTGTTTCGTTGGGGTTCCTCCCGTAGTTCTTCGCGTTCAGCGCACGAATTTTTTTTCCAATTTTCTTAGGTCGGTAAATCCCCCCTAGGGTCAAAAAATCGAAATTTTTTCTCTCTCTGGGTGGTGTGTGTGTGTGTGTGTGTATATGTGTGCTGAAATTTTTTCTTTTCTGGGGGGGTTGTTGTTGGGGAATGGGCCGTTCTCCCCCACATTAGGCTCTAATACAGCATTTATTTTTGGGGTGAGTTAGTCTAAGGCTATTTTTGGGATTTGAGATAGGAATTTTTACCAAAATTCGTACCTAATTAACAAATAATTTTGTTGTGATCATTTTTGTTTGTGTTGGTGATTTTGCTTGTCTAATCCCCTTCATTTTAGGTTAATTTTGGTAATTGTTTCTTTTTCAGGTCAAAAATAGTATTTATTTGCTACAATTTATATCAATTTGTTGTATTTTGTACCACTGTTTATATACGTATACATTAGTATTTTTCTGGGGTACCTAAGAATATTTTTGAGTTGTACTAATTGTCATTTTCGAAAAGAACTTTTAGGAAAAGAAGAGAGTGCAACTCAAGATGGACACAAAGCGCGCAAGCTTACGCTTGAAAGAACGGGAACTACGTCACCAACCCTATTCGGTGACTGGACATCGTGGAGACTCCCACTTGGACTGTATGGGATGTCAGCCCTCCACGTCGAGAGCGAATTCTGGGTCGTTCGACGACCGGGAACCGGTGCAGAGGATGCGCCCCCGGTCCAGTTCTGCCACTACAGCGGATCTGCGAAGGAAAAAGAGTGGCTGGGCATCGGGGACTGCTCGGAAAAGCAGTGCCCCTACTCTGGATCCAGGAATCTCCAGTTCTCTGACCACATTATCTGAGCCGGAATCATCAGGAGTGGGTCCGTCATCGGACTCGGCATTTGTGACAGCAGCATCAAGCCTGGTTTCTTTGGATGACAACCATTCTGATGGTCCAGATGCTCAGACTCGGAATTTCAATGACGAACTGAATAGGACATTGAGCTGGAAAGAACTTGGATTTGATCAGAGGGACTCTCCTCAGAGTTCTGAGTCGAGTCCCGGGGACCAGACCGTCATCGGTCTTGAGGAGCGCATGGACCTGGGTTCGTCCCCGGACCGTGGGCAGGCTCTACAAGAATCTGATGATGATATGACGGCCCTGGGAGCTGCGGCGATGCCTGGATTGCCACCTTTGGACGACCTGGTCAATTCAGTGTACCAGAATCTTGGAATTGATCTGGAACGCGAGTTCTCACTTGGAACGGCGGCACTAAATAATTGGGCCATGGACTCGGGAGCACAGCATAGGCTGTCCTGGGACCCGTCATTTGATGTTGGGACCCAGGCTTTGGCTTCACCGTCTCATCAGCCCAGTCCATCACGGAGCTCCGCGGGTGTCATCACCCCTGTAGCAGTGAACCAAGGAATGGAACAGCAAGTTGTGGTGCCTCAGCCCTCACAAACGACAGCCAGGGGACAGATGGGTCCAGCCCAACGCCCTGAGGGAGCAGTCGTGATCACATTGAACACGACCGTCGTGAATAACCAGATTTTGCGACCGGACCTTTGGTCAACCCCATCACAAACCTCATCACCGGTGACCAGAAGACCGAATATCTTGCGACCATCGGTTCGCGGTGGACGAGCCGGTCATCGGGTTCATGCTGGTGGTCGGACTTTGATGTCGTCAATTCCGGAAACCAGTCCAGCTGATCACTTGGGACCAATGGAACCATCAACCAGTCATCAGCCATCACAGGAACAGCCGGTTCGGCCGACTGTCACCCCACCGCGACGACCATCGTCCGGTGGGTCGGTCAACATGGTCAGAATGACGCCTCAACAAGTGCAGATGTTGAATGACTACACCAAGTGGTTCAAGTCAATCTCCAAGTTCAAGGGCCGGAAAGGAGCCATCAAATTGTCAACATGGCTGAAGATGTTTGAGTCAACTTGGGAGGCAAGTGGAGCCGAGCTTGACCTCAAACGGCCATTGTTGTGGTATCTGCTTGACGAGGTGGTCAAGCAAGACTTGGAAGGTCAGACCATGGGAACCTACGAGGAATTGGTGGCCATTCTTCATCAGCTGTATGAGCCGGTCACCAAATCGGCCGACAAATACGCTCGGGAATTCTTCGAACGGAAACAACTCGCATCGGAATCGAGCCTGGATTATCTCAACGAGCTGAGGTCCCTCGCCTGCAAAGCCTTTCCGACGGCCGAGCTGAAGGAACGGGAACTTAAGGTTGTAGAGCGGGCCTCTAGAGGACTCAAAGCGGCATTGCGAGCGAAAGTGGCCAGTTTGTTCGCTGATGCCGAGAATTGGGACCATCGCAGGCCGAACGATATCTTTATGCGAGCCGTGCGTATTTTGGAAGCGGTCGAGGACGGCGACACTCAATCAAAACCAATGGAGACCATCTGTAGCGTTGGTGATGGTGAGAGGGTTCAGCCCACTGATCAGCAGGAATGTCCAGCGTACGTACGCGAACTCAAACGTGAGCTTCAGGACATCAGGAACTCGATCGTCCAAGGCCAGGCAATGGCAACAGGTCAACAATCCTGGGACGACGAAGTGGTCGCAGCCTGTGAGATATTGGAAGATCCGAACATGCAAGACTTGGACCCGGAGGAAGTCTGCTTTCTGGTGGAGCAACAGGCGAACACTGGAAACTCAGGAAAGGCATCTTCTAGTCAGGATAGGTCCAATCGTTGTACCTACTGCGCGGAACCTGGTCACAGGTGGGCACATTGTCCGGTGTATAATAAGAACATCACCTTCTGGGGTGACGACCCACTTTGGCTCAGAATGGTCAACAGCAGATTCTTCGGATGTTTGCTGAAACAGAAGGACGATGGCACTGGTCAATTTGAAGTGAAACGCCCGTCCGGCGGTGGTGGTGCAACGCGTGGTTCGGGTCGCTTCCTGTCATCAGGTCGCGGCGGTGGTGGGTTCAGGAGAAGAGGTGGTGGTGGTGGAAGCAATACTGGTCAACGAACTGGTGGCAATTCGGGAAACGAATGATGGGGGAGCGGACCCCCGCCAAAAAACCGCAGGCCGGTCATGTTAGCATGATTAGGAGGCCACCTGACCACAGGGGTCACGATTTCCCGAACCGTGGATCATGGGGATCCCAGGTCGACCATTGGGTCCGACCAGTCAGCCAGTTCCGTCACTCAGGTCATGTCAATATGTTACGATATCAGCATATTGGGACGCTTTCCGATGAGGAATTGCATACCCCACGTTGGAAATGCATTGAAGGATATCCAGAAGCTAAGTGCTTCCATATGGCTTGTGTATTGCACAATGGACGGAAGCAGGATCGCCATTCGGTCGGGGTCTTCCCCAGAAGACTTCACTTGCCTCAGAGGCAAGACCAGGAGCCCCTGAGACCCCAGGAACATCCGGATTCTGGGCAATCTCAGGAACCTCGGGGACCGAAAAAGCCGAAAAAGCCCAAGAAGCCCAACAAAAATGGCAAGAAGAAGAAGGGCAAAGCTCAGTCACAGGATGGGTCTGTTTGTCAGGAATCAGATTCGGAACAGTCACCCATGAATTCGGTGGCAACACAAGCTGTCACGGTCAAGGACGGCTTGTCTCTTCAGGAGGCTGCATCAAAGGATTGCAATCCGGAACCCAGTTCACCGGATGCTCGTGCTTCGAACTCGAGTTCAACTCGGGTTTCTAGCACGAGCCCCGGGGACGGCCCTCGCGATCAGCCTACGTCGTCATCGACGTCTGCTACTGCCAAGAAGACCGAGAACGCGAACCGGGAAACTCCACCCATTCCGAAATTGAAGCTCCAGCGGTCAGCCGGTGATACCTGGCACACTCCACGTAAAGCCGCGAACCGGACCTCCACCAAAGGTCAGGATGATATTCCGACGTTCAATAGGTTTGATCCGTTGGATTTGTCCAAGGTAGACGCGGACATGTTGGAGGCATACTGGACTCGACTGACCAAAGCACAGGACGCCTGGAGTCAAGAGGAGGATAAACTGGGGAAAATGGAGGGTGCCGTTCAACGGCAGTCCCCCAAAACGAAGGCAGCAGCGAAGACAGTCGTAGACAACATGGAGGATTTCGAGGAGGTTCTGAGTGCCTTCATGAAGAAATTCCGTCAGGAGGACACCGCTAACGTGGTCGAAAAGGTGTCCAAGGCCACCGAACCTGATGACGACATGGTTTATCCCTCGACTTCGGGTCATCCCGAAGACGAGGATGACCATGACGGATCGACCAAAAAGGACATCCGTGAAGCTGTTCGACAGGTCATGAACGGCGAGGCGGTCTATTTTGCGAATTCAGTGGCTTCCATCTCGCTACGTCACTCGCCATATGTCCTTTTCCGGATTAATGAAGTCACTGCCCTGGGTCTGGTGGACACCGGCGCTTCTGTCTCATTGATCTCAAAGGAGTTCTATGACAGGGTCAAGCATCACGCATTGACGCCTATGACAGCAGCGGAGATGCCTAGCATTTCGGCAGCCGGAGAGGGAAATAAATTGACGATCCTTGGTCAATGCAAACTAACGATACGGTTTTGTCAAACGCAAGGACAGATGGCAGAAAGTACAACTTACAGGTTTTATGTGGTTCCGGAGTTACAACAGGAAATGCTGATAGGGTATGACTTCCTGTATGATATGGGCTATAGCATTCATCCTGGTGGTGGTTTCATGTCCAGCTACTATGGAAGAGTGCTCTTTCTGAATTCAGCTGAACTGCAGGGGATATCGGTGGTGTACAATATCCCAATGGCTGCAGCGGTCAACTTGTGTATCAGGGAAAGGGTCAGAGTGCTCCCTGGTCGGGAAAAGGATGTTCCGGTAAAGGCTACGATGGCAGGAGGCCTAGCCGTACCGAAGAGCCAGTTCATGCTGTTTGAAGCGAACCCGGAGGCTATTGAAACATATGGAGTGTTTCCTCAGGCTGGTGTCCTGACTGTGACGCCAAAGGTCACCTACATTCGGGTCTACAATGGAGGGGACCAAATTGTTGACCTCCCTAAAGGAATAGTTGTGGGAGAGGCCTGTCCAGCAGTCCAGGTTCGTGAGGCGGAACGGCCAAAGCCAAAGATTGACGAGATCATGGACCAGCTCAAGGGTAGTGCAATCTTCTCAACGATAGATTTAGCAGCTGGTTATTGGCAGGTCGAGGTATACCCTGAGCATCGGGAGAAGACAGCGTTCGTGTCTCACATGGGACTGTTCCACATGAACGTCATGCCTTTTGGGCTGTGCAATGCGCCAGCCACCTTCCAGAGGATCATGGAAAAGGTTTTGACCGGATTGCCTGTCTACATTGATGATGTCCTGATTCCATCACAATCCTTCAGTGAGCATCTGAAAATGCTCAAGGTCGTCTTCCAGAAGTTGCGTGATAATGGACTACGGATCAAATTGAAGAAATGTGTCTTCATCCGCAAGAAAGTCCCTTTCTTAGGGCATATGATCAGTCAGGATGGCTACGAAGTAGATCCCGACAAGGTAGCTGCAGTGGCCAAGCTACCTAATCCTACTGATTGTCGTGGCGTCAAGGCGTTCCTCGGAATGTCAGGATACTATCGGAGGTTTGTGCCCAACTATGCCAAGGTGGCGGCACCGCTCATTGAACTGCTCAAAAAGGATGCTGTCTTCGAGTGGACCGAAGCTAGACAACGGGCGTTCGACGCATTGAAGAAAGTTCTGACCGAAGCTCCGGTGTTGGCTTATCCGGATTTCGACAAGATTTTCATTTTGTCGGTGGATGCGAGCCATCATGGCTTGGGAGCGGTCCTCGAACAGCCCGTGTCGATTCCTCGCAGTCCGAAGAAGCCGGGCGAGGCATGGACGGTAAAGACACGTCCAGTGGCGTATGCCAGTCGTACACTCACGGTGTACGAGAGGAATTATTCGGCCACAGATCTCGAAGGAGCAGGAGTGGTTTGGGCATGTCAGAAGTTTCGCCACTATCTGACGACAAGAGCTTTCATCATCAGAACGGATCATATGGCAGTTAAGGACCTCCTTAACAACAGATCAGTGCTGGGAGCTGGAAGACAGGCAAGATTTGCCTTGCGCCTGCAGGAGTTCGATTTCATTGTGGATTATCGACCAGGCCGTGATAATGTTGTTCCGGACGCTTTGTCACGTCTTCCAGGCTATGACCGTCCAACGGAAATGGAAATGGATGGGACGGAAGTCATGTACCCGCCAGAAATCTGTGCCATTGGTGATGATGTGCTCACCTCCGCCGAGTGGAAACGCGCGCTGCGCAAGGATCCGGAATTCAAGCCAATGGTGGACTTGATTGAACGGAAATTCCTGCCGGATGATGACCAGGAAGCTGCTCTGCTGCAGAAACTCCGGCCGTACTTCTTCATACAGGACGGGCTCCTGTTTGTTTGGCACGTGGACGAGAGAGGTCGAAGAAGAGGTGACGCATTCAAATCGATCGCCGTGCCTTACGATTACCGCGAGGTGATCATGGAAGAAGTACACACGAGCTTCATGGTTGGTGGTCATCGCAGCCATAAAGCTTGCTACGCGAGCCTCGTGTCACGGTATTATTGGCCGACCATGGCACAGGACCTCGCTGATTACATCAGAACTTGCAAGGTCTGTGCAAAGTTCAATAAAGGCCCGGCCAGGCCCCAAGCTGGATTGCAAAATGAAGTCCGTGCCAACAGACCTCTGGATTTGGTCAGTCTGGATGTGATGCATTGCACGAAGAACCGGACCCTTCGAGGCAATACCTGTATCTTGGTCGTCATCGACCATTTTACACGGTATGCGGAGGCTTTTGCCATGCCCGACGAAAAGGCAGAAACGACAGCCTACTACTACTTCAATGGATTCGTCGCTCGTTGGGGAGTTCCAGTGCATTTGCTGTCGGACCGTGGACCAAATTTCATGTCAAAGCTGTTCACGAAACTGACCGAGCTTAGTGGATCTAAACTTCAGCGGACAACGGCTTACCATCCGCAGGCAAATGGAGTGGTGGAAAGAATGAACAAGACTCTCCGGACCATCTTCATGAAGTACGCGGATATTTACCAAACGGATTGGGATGACTATGTGAACTGGGCGCTTTGCGCATATAGGAATTCAGTTCATAGTTCAGTGGGTGACACGCCTCATTTCCTGATGACTGGACACGACATCCGGTTGCCTTTGGATCATTTCTTCGATGGTAGAAATGATGAGGTGGTGGAGAATTATGATTCGTACTCACAATCCCATCTGTTCCGGTTGGAGCGAGCTTGGAAGGCCGCTCGTGAGTCGTTGGAAGCGTCATCGCTGAAGAATAGGAAGAATTTCGACAAGAAGGTCAAGGAGGTCCACTATAAGCGCGGGATGCTGGTGATGCGCAAAGTTACAGGAGTAACTCCTTCCGGTATGTGTGCCAAGATGAGACCAAAATGGGAAGGACCTTACCGGATAGTGGAGAAGATGTCGGAAGTCAACTTCCGAATCCAGAAAGTTGGAACACAGGACAAGCCGGATGTGGTTCACATCGAGAAGATCAAGCCATATCATGAACGGCCAGTCAGAGTTCCAACCCAGCCGTTACATTAAGCCTTGGTATGGTCCAAGAAGGGTAGGTCATCCTACCATCAGGTTGGTCAGGATGGAAATCAACATGCTGTGGTTAAAACCATCATGGGAGATTTGAACTGTATACTGGTGATGTTTTGTAGGGAATGTATGTTGGTTATATACGTATGTTTGTTGTGAGATTAGCTACCTTATAACATTCATAAAGGTTATCGTATGTATGTGCACTGGCCTTATGGGGCCCCACTTTGTAGGCCGGTCACGCCAACGTACCAATAACATCACTGGGGGGATAAAATTTTTATGTTTTGGCACTTTTTGGGTCAAGTTTTTCTTTTTGTGGGGGTTAATTTTTCATTGTTGGGAGGGTTTTGATCCATTACCTTTTCAACAATTTCTCTTAGATTTCTTTTTATTTAATTTCCAATTAATCCCCGAATTTAAACTTTTCCTAAGAATCTAATTACTTTAATTTTTATCTCAATACAAAATTTTCCCTATTCCTTGGGTGGGTGGTCCCTTACCGCAAAATTTGGGTTATTTGTTGCATGTTGAACCTACACCTTTTTGCTTCTTGTTTCAGCTGGTAGTATTCTAGTAGTCGCCATCTGGATCAAATTACTCTGTATTTTGTGCATATCTGGAGAAGTCACCATGCATTTGCAGTTCAGGAAGAAAAAGCAGAAGGACGGACACGATCCTATGGTTGGTGAGGGTTCAGCCCAAGCCCAGGCGCCGGACACCGAGGATTTGGAGCAGTTTCCCCCTCCAGAGGAGCCCAAATCCGTGGTCGAGGACTTGGGATCTGACCACCCCATGGGACAGCATCCAGTCGTACCCCCTTGTGTGTCCGAGACATTCCAGGTGCCCGCATCGTCAGCGAGCCCATTATCGGAACTGTTCGAACAATTGGATCCTGCACCATATCAGGACTCAGACTCGTACAGTGCCGTGGTCGCCTCGGATGAAAATAGGATGGGTACGGGTCGTTCCAGCGTGTCATCACGTCTGGGAGGCCAACCGGAAGCCCCGTCCCCAGTGGGTTCATCTAACCCCGGGCAGATGGATCCTCAGTCTTTGCCTGAGGTCTCTGGCGAGCCTACAGAGTTCAGCTCTGTTGGCCACGACCCAGCGACTGCAGCGCGGGACTGCCCGGCCACGACGACAGGCCACCGTACAGACCATGGACGCCAGGTCCCTATCCCAACTGGCAAGCCCGAACATCAGAACCCTGTCGGTCCGACGTCCCAGGGAACCAAGCGGTCGGCAGTTGCTGCCAGTGGCGACGCTGATGAAGATTCGGACACTCGGACCTCGGCTCCCAACGGGAAGAAGCCTTGTGCTTTAGCGCGAAGGAGCAGTCCACCATCTACTTGTTCCACGACCGCGCCTGGAACAAGTCAAGACACTACCCCCCTTAATCCAGGGATTGGATCAAATTTGTCCCTCAAGGACATTGAGGCACAGTTGGCTTTCCTGCAAAGCCAGAAGAAACTGGTCTTACAGAAGCTTCACGACCAGTCAACAGTTTCTCAGGACACTGTTTCTTCAGTTGCCGAGTCATCTCGGTCAACTTCTAATAAATCTAAGTCCAAGAAGAGGAACCGTGGTGGTTCTCGGAAGAACTCCAGTGGTGCCCAGTCAGCTCAATCTGCTACGGAAACTGATGAGCCCTCGCGGAAACCATCAAAGCAAAGCAAACGTTCTGCAGCGAAACAGCAAAAGGCGGGGCCGTCATCGGCCGAACCCGTCGTGGTGGACCTGGACGCCGACCAGCCACCAAAGGCTAGCGATTCTACCCTGCAGAAGGCCTCCATGGGTGAAGTGGCCGATGCTCAATTGAAAGCCGGTCAGCTCGTGGTCCTGGAGGAGGTCAACGAAGATACCGACGGCTCATTGGCGAAAGTGGCAGGAGCGTACGACGCATCATCGCCACGGTTAGCGGCAGGAATGGACGACGTTGCTCAGAGCGTCCCTCTGGTCCTCGAAGGACACGAACATGTCCTGCCGAACTATCCTCATACGGTCCTGATGACACCACAGGAGAGGGCCACCGCCCTCAGCTATGAAATTCCATCACGAGAAGAGATTGAGGCGGTTCCTGGTAATCTACAAGACAGAGCCAAGGAACACCTCTCTGGCATCGCGACCTACGAGCACTATCTGAAGCTGGTGCTACAGAACAGGGAGAACGAATACGACACCCAACATCCAGAAGCCTGCCTTACTGAAGCCATTAGTGACGTTCAGGCGATTTCTAACCCGGAGAAATCTTTTCAGTTCAGCGAAGATCATCTGACTTTGCCGGACAATTTCCAACCTTTACGGTTAATCAGAACCCTCCAGGGTCTATTCGATGCGATTCCGGACATCCTGGAAACGTATCAGGCGTCTGGCGTCATCGCCATGGACATTGAAGGCGGCTCTTATACTCAGTTCGGCAATAAACAGGATGCCGCTATTACCATCATTCAAATCGCTGGACCAGTTCCTTCACGACATCCGAAGGTTTTTATGATCATGGTCAGCGAAATCCTGGCATCACTTACGGATTATTATGCAGTCCTCTATGCCTTGAAGATCATTCTTCACCCACCAGAGCCGGTCTATATGGTATTTGATGGTTCTCAGGCCGGCTTTTTACGTTTGGCCAAATTCTGTGGTCTCACTGGCATGGAGAACTACGCTGCCGAACTTGGAGCGATCATCGCCCAGTCTGTACCTTATATACAGGCTAGACGACGACAAGACCCGACGGTTCCTGAGGTCCCTTGGGAAAATATCACCGACTCGACCAAGGAATCGTACGTCAATACTCATCACTCCCTGAGCAAGGTCTGCGAATATTGCGATGTCCCATCCCCTAAAGGACTGCGACCGTTGGACTTTCATGGGTGTTTGGTCTGGCCCACTGTAGAGGAAGCAACATATGCCCTCATTTTGGCATCTACGCCTGCTTGGTTAAGGTCGCCAATGCCTTGCCCTCTGATGAGTGGATCCAGGTGATCTACCTAAGCAGCGCACGGTACACCTTTTCGCCTAGTTTGTGGCCAAAGATCAACAAGGAAGCCGAACTGGGAGTTGGCCCAATTGCCCAGGCCAGAATGTTCACCCCCGGAAAGCATGCGGCTTCGCAGATCCTCCATGACCGTCAGATGGAATGCCGACGGAACCTGACTATCAAACGTGGATCAGTGAAGTACCTGAAAGGGAGCTTTGCTTGGTCATTGTCTGTCCACGAAGAGGAGGGTGGTAATGCTACCCACCCCCTGCGAGAGGTTTCCTGGGTGCCTCTGATGGAGTTGTTGACCAACTTCTACGATCTGAAGTTCATGACCAAACGGCGACGCGATGAGGGTCTGGACTTCAACTGGTATGCGATCGTCGCAAACCGCCACCATCACGCGGATCCGAATGACACTCCGACGAACCTTCCACCTGATAAGGCCCATCGTTTCCTGCGAAAGGATGATCAACCATCAGACGAGGAGTCCGGGTGGTCATCCACCCCTCCGAATGAGCAGACGCAGGCCGACGAACCGGAATCACTGGCGGAAGCACGAAAGGCTGCCCAAAGACGGGAAAAGGAGACGAAGTTACCGCCCTTGCCGAAGAAGCTTCCACCATTGACCCACTACAAGGAAGGGACTGGTGATCCGAGGAAGAAGGAGAAGCCTCCGGTGACCTACTCTGGCGGTCACCGTTATGTGGAGGATCGTCCAACATATCAGACGGCTGGGTCATCCCAGCCGGCGCAAACTGCGGTCACCACCAGCCCACGTAAAACGCGGTCATCTGCTCGTCAGCAGGAAGCTGCGAAACTGGCCAAGGAAATCGAAGAACCGGAAGTCATTCAGGTTTCTGACGAAGAATACGCGGCGGACGAAGATCAACCATCAGAAGCGGTCGGGCGTCGTGAACCGACACCCACGGACGAAGATGCCCAACGTCAACAGGGGACATTTCAACCGACCCTTCTGGAGGCTTGTGCACCCAGGCTGACAATGGCCAACCCAGCCCTTCAATCCGGTTGGCATCCACCTATGACGAACGAACAGCGGGCTCGTCTAGCCTCGCTGGCATCAGGGATCAGGGTTCCCCGTACGTCCGGTTCGTCCGTGGCGTCGTCTGGGGCCCCTCAGGCAGTGGACGAGATCCTGACCCAACACGGAGACATTCCACACGTATCGTATCAGGAAGCCAGACGTTTTCTGGTCTCTTGTAGCGAACGCCCTGGTGGTGTAACGGGTCCCTCCACCTACCTTCCGGACCTCTATCACTGGAAGTTGGAGTTCGTGATCATCAGCCAGTTGGCCACGTCGACGGACCCGTCATCAGGGGTTCAGTCGTCCGTCAACGTCTCCATTGCGAGGGTTCAGCCCTATATCCAGATCCTGGTGCCTGAACCGATTTTGGCTCCCGCGACACGATTCGGCTCGAAATTGCGTCGGGTCGAATCATCCCAGGGCGATACGACCAGCGTCATCGCTTGGTCAGCACCAAAAACCCCGTTGGTTGGAGCGGAGGCAGCGAGACCTGGTATCTCTGCCTCTCAGTCTGACGTTTTCGGCGGTGTTTCTGGTTCGGGACGAGGCCGCGGCTTTCGTCCTTTCGGATCCGACTCGGATTCATCAACGGCAACCGCTATCACGACTCGCTCAACACCTGTGAGTCTCCGTCAACGATCCGGCACACCTGGTCGGGTGGCCTATGTCCCTCTGGAGGAACCACCTCTGGATTCCCCAGCCCATGACCAGTGGGAGGCCGTCTATCACGGTCAACGGGACAATCAACCGTCAACATCGCGTCAACAGCGGTCGCCCCGTCGGGAGGCATCTCGCCCTCCCCCATCCATCGAACCTCGTGATCGTGACTATTCGCGGTCACACCGTCGTGAACCTTCGACTGATCGTCATCGTCAGCGTTCGTCATCCCGTCGTCGGGATTCCCGTCCATCGTCACGAGCGTCTCGTGGCCAGCGGCCGGAATCTCGCGATGACCGTGGCCAGCGTCCGTCAACGAGCCATCACGAGCGTCAACCAGCCCGTGAACGATCACCATCAGCTCGTCGTCGTGACCAGGACCGTCATCGGCAACCATCACGGGGTCGTCGTTCGGACGAGCGTCAGCGATCGACCGAGCGTCGGCATGAGTCTCGCGATCATCGCGCAGACCGTCGACCTCCAACCTATCCGAAGGCTCAGCATCACGTCGAGTCTCGTCAGAATCGTGACAAACGCCTAGCGGCCGACGCCTTGAGCCGACAACGACCACAGAAGTCGACTTATAGCGTGCCACGTGTGAAAACTATCAAGAAACCGGATGGTCGTAATTCTGCGGTTCGGGAGCTCCCGCCCGAATACCCTAATAACTATACGAGGGACAATTTCCCGCCATTCCGGGTTTACTTGGTCAATGTCCTCTGTGACATGCTCAATCAGGACATTGCGCGGTCGGTTTCTCGGGGAACCGAGGACCCGATCTACGACGAATTCAAGATAGAGCAACCTACACCGGCTGAGGTCGCTGAGATCAAAATGGACCGTTGGCCCGACGATCCGATCGTCTACTGTCGGGATAACAACCTCCAGTGGATCCCACACAACGTCCCTGGAGATCCATCTGAGAAGAAGCTCCATCCTTGGGTGGCCTTGTTTCGCGACGAGGTCCTCAAGTGGATGCAGGCCAACGCCCACGATTCCCAGCGGTTCCCATCGGACTTTATGGACACCATCTGGCAACGGATGTGTGCACGCGACAGCCAGCTGACGAACCACATGACGGCAGATCCGCAGCCTGAACAGACCGGCGGTCGGACTGTTTGGCATTCGCGGTGGGTAATCAAGGACTACCGTGATCGTCACGGGAAGCTGTTCAAGGGCTTTCCCGTCAACCGCGTCTCGTCGAATGCACGATGGGCCAACTGCTTGGCCATGGCAGCGCTGGTGCCTGAACTCTTTCGGTACCCGCACCTGATTCGGCGATACGAATCCCAGCACTTCTACGTGACCCACATGCACGCTCGGCGTCTTCGGACCCGCTGCATGACGGTCCGTCAGGCCATGCTCGGATATCATCGGCCCAACGTCGAGGGCATCGCGAATGTGGACGAAGGCTATTTCCTGTGCTTCTACCTGGGGCCGGACTATGCCTTCTCTTTCATGCATAATCATCTGCCGCATGTGTCGTTGCCGGTGGAACAGCTCGAGAACCAGGGTTTCCAGACCAAGGAACACCTGTACCAGGGGCGAAAGGGTTGGTTCTGCCAGTCCGACGTCGTCATGGACCTCGTGAGGGAGCATCCCCATCAGGATGGCTTTGCTATCAAGCGTAGCACTGACCAAGCCATTGCTGCACTGCCCGCTTGTCGCATCGAGCGATGGCAGTCGGGTCCAGATCAGCTCACCCAGCGGCTGATCATTTTCCACACATTCTATCAGTCCCTGGAAATGCAGGAATTCCTGGTCCAGACCATCGGAAGTTATTACGGGAAGGCTTCCACGGATCCTTGGTGGGGTCTCGGCGTACGGGTTCCTCGTGGTTTCAAACCCGACGATCTGACTTTCAATGGGAAATATAATTTCCTGTTCAATACGGACAATTGGAATGGGCAAAACATCCAAGGGTCCCTTTACACCGAAGTGGGCCTTTGGTTCATGCAGGCGGGCCCTGATGAGCTCTGGGAGGACAGGTTCAACCGTGTCCCACTGAAAGGCGCTCGTCTGGAAGCCTACCTCAACGTCGTCCGAAAGCGCATAGAGGCGGCGGCAGAGCGCTATAATCGAGGCCAGTCCGCCCCTCCGTTCTTTCGACAGGACGCACCGACGGCCCTCAAGAAACAGCCTATTGACCTGCCACCCAATTGGACCGGTGTCCATATTACCGGGTGCGCCCCGCCGGGACAGGAGAAGAACACCTTCAGCCCGTGTTTTGCCCTGACCATCTGGAATTCATTGGAACCCCATCCCAATGACCACCATAGGTCCACGGAACTGATCATGAGGGAATATTGAGTGCGTCGTCATCGAGCCTCATGACCCATGGTCCGTTCAATCTATCAGCTATGACTCTTTGCAGTCCGGAAAGTCATCTTTCCTGATTGTGAATCCATTGATTGTGACTTTTTCTGGCATCCGAGTGGACTTGACCCATGTCGCCCACCATGATGACGGTTCATCCGATGCTGGAACCTGGATTTGACTTTATTTCCATTGATCTTTGGATCCAGATCACATATAGATCTATGTTTTAGCTGTTGTTTTGACATTACTGTTGCATAATTGCATATGTTATTTTGTATTTTAATTTACGAATCTGGATTCTTGAATCTAATGTTGCGAATTTGGAATTTCTTGTTTTGTTTAGTTCTTGAATTATATTATTTGTTACCTAGGACCAGAATCTCTGTGATGTGCAATGTGTACTTAAATTTTGTGTACGTACGTTTTCTTTGAATTTATATTTAATCTCTTTGTCTAAAATTTTCTTATGAACCTATAATCTCTGTGTTTAGTTTATACGAACCGTTAGTCTCTTGTATTTTGTTACTTGCGAATCTAGAATTTTCTTAGTTTTGTATCTTTTTTATAACTATGTCGTATATTAACCATTATTTTTCGTATTTTTCTACTAATTTTATATGCCAATGACATTTGCTCATAATATGTATAGTGCTTTATTTTCGAGGAATCATTCCATACTGCCATATCTATGTATGCCTTATATTGTCGAAAAACCCAGTGACGATTCTCGTCATATGAAAATACATAATTTTACCTAGGGAGGGTGGGGTTTTTCTTCCCATAGGACCTCCACCTAACGGTGTGTATTTTCTATGGTTACTTTATTATTATGATTATTATTATCATAGGCAGTTTGCCTTGTTGAGCGACGGCCTGATAAACCCTAGCTCAGCTTGGTTTAACTTAAATTTAATTAATATTTTATCTGAAAGTTCAACTTTTACTTCTTTGTTAACATATATTAACACACTCGTTTGACTATACATTCCAAAGGAGGGTAACTCCTCTTTCCCATGAGTTACGTTTGGAAAGTCATTTGTATTTTCATATTAAGCTACTTACAATCCCAGTTTAATTAATACGGTTCTAGTTTAATACGTGTATTTTTCTTTACCAAATACTTATGCTTAATTTTTGTTATTTTGTGCTTTAATTTTTGACTGTTACTAGCGCTTCATAGTGCCTAGTATATGCTTAATCATCTGTACTATGTAGTATTTAATCGTTTGTTTTTATGTGTTTTTTCTACGCTTGTTAGTTTTGACTAATTTAGCTTAGAGCTTATGACTTGCAGTTGCATTGTACTTGTAGCATCATTGCTCTGTACTATTTGTACTTGTTGAGAGTTCAGCTCACGTACCAGTTCGCCATTTGTGCAGTGATCCTCTCGGGAGTTCGGATGGCGAGCCCTGGGGAGATGTAACGGATCAAGGTTGGAATGGTCAACCTTTCCGTTGCTGGCGGTTGTAGCTAGGCTAGCTACCCGCTTGGCTTATCATAACATCATCATTTGTGGGCTGGGACACGTTTGCAAGTCACGTAGCTCCCCCAACGTGTATGCGTGGGATTGGGTGGGTTCCCCCCCTCGTGACTTTGGGAGCTACGTGATTGGGGGCAAATTCTCACTAGGGGGCGCTCGTGGGAGGGTCCAACCCAACACTCGCTTCCCCTATTCATTATTGTTAATTCTGCCGTTACGTGCGCTTGCTATCTAATCTGTTATTCTCCCCCTTTACTGTATATATTCTGTGTCTCTCCCTCAGCTCTCCCCAGAGCTTGGTACGTTGGCTGACCCCCGTCAGCCCGCTGTAACTGTAAGTCTTTGTTTATTGTGTGTTTGTTTGTGTGACTGAGGGATCATCCCAGCATTATTTTATTGTATTGTTATATTAACTATAACTTGTTGTTCTACCTTTATTAAAGTGTATTTAGTTAGGCTGAGTCTTACTGAGCTCCTGCTAGGTAGGTAGTTCAATCTTGAGTGAGTGAGAGTGCGAGTCATCTCGCCCTTAGGATCGGACTATTTACCGCGTATATTGTCTGGCGAGGCTGTCCCGACCGTCTCCTGCAGTCGGTCTGTTATCCATCTGTGCCACGGTCTCCGCGTCCGCTATGTCTGGGCGTGGTAACGGTGTTAGTACGTAGGTTAAACTACTAGCCCCGCTACAATACATTCGGGGGAGTAGACGCACGTTGAAGCGAGTCTCTATGCGTTCGCGACTATGAAGCCATCGTACCTTTTTGTTTTAGCATGCACAAACAGCAAAACTGTGGATAAGTATGCTGCAGGATCCTTTAGCACCTTGCTAACTATAGGTTAAGCCCTCAGCTAATATCAGATTAATGCTTGCTTTTTAAATGAAGCCCTGAGCTAATATCAGGATAATGCTTGCTTTTTAAATGCACAAAAGACAGTAGGAGGATAGGATACACCGCCCATTAGAAACCAGAATTAACCAGGTTACCTTTTGCATGCGTATGAAAGACGTTATCACCCGTTATGTTTCTATTCTGAATTAAGTTGCACACCAAGTGCAGCTGTTAACCTAAACGTCCAAACATAAGTCCAATAGAAGTGTAAGGGAAGCAGGTATGGGAAAGACTGATAAGCCTGATATGGGAGTTCAGCTGATGGCCCTAGCATGTGCGACTCTGGAGCAGAAAGGCCGTGGTTTGAAACCCGGCTGAGCCAATTCTTTACTTTCAATCCTGAATGAAAAACTGAGCCTCCCTCTTTCCTTCTCTGTCGTAGGTCCTGGTTTCGTGGGTACAAAGGTGCCTGACGCTTCCTGTCTTGAGCTTATCCTCGGTTCCCTCTTGGTCCAAAAGCCCTGGTAGAAACACTATAGAAGTAAAGCAAAATGCGCCATCTAAAACAGGTTTTGGACCAAATTCCAGCTTGCAGTTGGGCTACTTCAGTAGTCTGTTTTAGGTTAAGAATGACTACTCCAGTGTGGAACCATACCAAAGCACCTACCTACTTTAAATTTCCGAGGAAGTAATAATGATACCCATGCAAATAATTAGCTAACTGATTATCTGGTTGTTGTCGCAGGAAATTCAAATGGGAATACTGGAAATACTGGAAACGCAGAAATTTCGGACAAAGAAGTGCTTATGATGTCTTCCAGGGTGCACAAGCGCAATTAAAAGGGGGAAAAGATGCAGTGTATAACAGCAACAGAATTAGTGGATTTTGATCCACTGCTCTTGTTATCGTGTGATATATAGTAAATACTAGTTGCTCGATCTATGTTAGTCAAGACATAGCAGTTGTCTGCATTCTTGCTTGCGCAATGCACAGATTTTTTATGGTTTGCAACTTCCTTTTGAAATTTTTTTAGTTTTGAGTTATGAGTTTTGAAAACGGTTAGGCGAAGTAGGATAGGCGTAGGTAAGAGTAAGCAACAGAACAGCAGCGGAATTTCTGGAAAAGGAAATGCATGCAAATGAAAGTAATTTTAATTTAAGCACGTATTATTGTTACCACTTTGAAATAAAAGGACAGTAAGTTCATTGTAAGCTGAATCACTAGACAGTGTCTCCTGAGTTACACATTTTTAGGGGCCACTGGTATTATTAACGTCCAAATCCGGGTTAAGTCGCTAACCCGGGTTAAATTCTTGTGTTACAGACATCCAAGTAAACCCGGGCCTACAAGCTGATAGCATCGGTTTTCAGAGGCCCCGTTAGGCCCTTTAGCCTGGGTATTAAGTTAACAGACGGCATACATGGTTCATTTCATTTGTCGTACCAAAACATACACCTAAACCAGTAACTATCTATACTACCTACTATCTATACACCACCAATCTACATTTAGGCTAATTAATCCTTCAACTGCAGGCAAAGTTGGCATACCTCAAACTACTTTTGTGACCAACTAACGACTTAAAGATTTAGTATAGAATTAAATGCGTATACCTGCTTTAGGTGCAGAGCCAGAATCTTCGCACAAAAGTAACGAATACGTTAAGCGTTTGTAGAACAGTGTTCAAGTTTTCCCATTTTTAGTCATAACCACAATATTAAACTTAAAATTCAAAACTGATAGAACAGAGTTTGAGTACACTGTTATAGCGAGTCTAGTGGATAAGATACATAAAAAGAGCTTCAGAAGTTCAAATACTTTGAAAGTTGAGCTAGACAAGGCGTAGAGCAATAATTTTAATATCACTATGCCTGTACAGCTTGCTCTTTTTACTGTTTAAGGACCTACTTTGACAGCATTTGTTTCCAACTTTGCCAAAGAGTTTGCCTGAACCTAACTGGGTAGTGTTTTGTGTTCTTAAAAAGATCTAAAAGATTAAATAGCTAGATTAATAAAAAGAAAAGAAAAGAAAGTTTACCGCATCGTCATGACATAATAATTATTTCTGAACGACTGTCCTAGTTCAAGTTATAGTATTCAATTTATCGACAATGCCCAGTTTTACAAACGGTCAACCTATCATGTTCATTGAGAAGCCCCCTCCCTTAGTTTTGACGACATTGTTTCAAGCATATTGGGAAGGGCGTCATGTCTTACTCTTCCTATCACAAGCTCTTGTTAACACTAACTGCAAGCATTAAACTGTCAATGAGTCGTTCCCCAATTGAAGGAGGGAAGAACAATTCTGGAAAAACTCAGAGCTGACCTTGTTTGTCAGAGGGAAAATCAGTTGACCTTAGCATGCCCTTCCATCCAACAGCAAAACTTTGATTAAGAACACTACGCCGTCAAGCTAATCCAAAATTGTGCCCTGAGCCATAAGATGAATGCTAGCCTTTTAAATCTACTAAAGGAAACTAATGCACCACCCATTAGAAACCAGAATTAACTAGGTCTCAGAAGGTCCACGCCCTTCTAAAGTTAAAAAATCTACACCGTAATACATAAATTAACCTAATAATCCTACGTCTTTGCTAATTAGACTTGTCTCGATGTGTAGTTTTATGTCAGGGCTGCCGGTGGGGGTTAGCTTTTAATTATATTAGAATATTGGGAAACATTGCCTGAATGAACTGGCAAATTAGATGGATTGTGCCGAACACGTTTATAACTTGCTGGAAGCTAACACCTGTCTTCAAACAAAGTTATTTTCTAGCGGCGGCATGTAAATGAAATTATTAAGCTCCACCCACGTGAAATGTTGATGTTGCAAAAACATAGAATTCGGAGGTACCCAAAAAGTGGTAATTTGATAGAGTTTTGGATAAATTAGTCATCATCAGTAAAAAAGGTAAAGATTTACCACTGAAGATATCTCCGACCTGCCACAGGGGTGACCGTCTCGTGTGGCCCACTCAGAAATATTCAACATGCTATTGCTAGCAATATGCAAGTCACGAATGCCCTATATTAATTTTGTCTTAAAGGCCAGTCTGCTGTCAGCATATAAATCAAAGGAAAAGTTCAGGTTGATATTCTAAAACAGTCGCCACCTTCGCCACCTTTGAACCAACTGGGCCACATGAGACACCAAAGGCCACAGGACTTGGGGTGCTGCCGGTGCTCGACCCCGGATTCTCTGCCGTAGCAACAGAAGTGTCACTTCAAATTATTACTGCTTCCGTGGAAGGGATTGCTAGTGTTTAACAAATCGTTGAGAGCATCACTAATTTTTGCAAAAATTCATTTAACTTTTGATCCAATTTGCTGAGGGTAGGCTTGTGAAGGAGCAAAATATTTGAGGTAGGGCTGAACCGGCAGCAGACTACATTTGAAATGTTTTCCGTGTTTTGCCTAAAAAACCGGGAAATGGCTAAAAAGCAGGAAAAGAAGGAATAGGCCTGTTGTCAATTTCGAACCGTTTGACAGCTTAAACACAATCGTATGGAGTAAACTTAGTTTTCCCGATGGTGTGGTGAATTACCCAAGTACTGCTAAACCGGATTTTGGGTAAGTGAGTGCTGGCTTCGAGAAAGAGTGCTTTTGTGGTTTCTGTCGTTTGCGATGAATGCCTTATTTGCATAATTGCATCAGCCAATCTAATTTGCATAGTACGCTTTGACATAGCTGTTGAGATTACTATCCATGCTCTGTTATTGTCAAACTCCCTCAGTTAGTATTCCGAAATAAATCTGTTATGCTATGCTGTTATGTTTTGTGAGCAACTTTTTGTGAGCAAGTTTTGTGAACAAATTCGCAGCCATCCCTAGTGTAAAAAGCATAGGCTGCGAATCCTACCCAGTTCAAAACGGCTGCGGGATTTTCGAAGCTGCGGATTACCAGATATTTTTTAACCGTTTCGACTCCTGCCAGAGAGTCTCATCAGACGGCTAGGCTACCGTTACGGCTGCTTTTCAATTGAAGGATGATTTTATCCACTCGCTTCCGGAGCTTTGATTTCAAAATACAGTTTACAGCTAGCTTGAAGTTTGAAAATAGTAATTATATTTATGACTAACTTAACGTTAAGTCATTGAAAGTAACCTTTTATTTCAAATCCTTTATTGTTATATATTATTTATCCGTGACGATAATTCTGAATGCTTAGACTTATTCCCAAAAGAATCACAAAGTTTTGGAAATTATCTATTTTCACATTAAGTCACCAGAAATAACCTCTTCTTTCAAACTCTAGCTTACACGTGGCGATAATTAGGATTTACCTTCAATACCATACATCATGCTTACAAAAGAATCACAAAGTTTTGGAATAATTATCTAATTACACATTAAGTCACCAGAAATAATCTCTTCTTTCAAATTCTACTTACACGAGGCTCATAATTAGGATTACCTTCAATACCATACATCATGCTTACAAAAGAACCACAAAGTTTGGGAATATTTAACTTTGTAACTAATTTGACAGTGAATACGGAGACAATAACCTATTTATGCATAAGTTAACAATTTATGAATTCTAAGCAACACTCACCCAGACTATTGAATTAACTATAGAAAGTGCAACTTCATCTTTCTATTGAATCTTAAGTTTAAGATAGAAACTGAAACTATTAAACCATACGTAATATATCCAGACTATCATAAATAATTAACACTGAACCATTCAGAAAAACATATATAAGCAGTTGTAAATTCCACAAAGATCAGTTTAACTAAGATCAGTGTCGATATTTCTACCTCCTACCATGGATTGTCAGATCTTCGAAGTTGAGCGTATTTTAGATGAGGTAAGTTAATGATATTCTTAGTCAATGTTAGTATCAGTTTAAGTGTTAATATTACTTTGATATAAATTAAAATGTAGATGATTTAGTGAATTTAATAAATTTCATCAAGCAACCATCCACTAAAATCTAAGGGAAAAATAATTAACAAAACTCACAACTAACTATACACTTAAATACAACTCTGATTTTAATTTTTTAGAAAACCTCTGATAACATAAGATATTTTCTGGTGAAATGGAAAAATCAACCTTTGAGTGAAGCTAGCTGGGAACCAATGGACAACTTAGAAAATGCCTTGCAAGCCCTTTCAGCATTTTTGAAAAACAAACGTCGACCCACTGTGGAAATTCTAAAAAAGGTAAGCTTATATTAAAAGTAGAGATAAACAGGAAATTAAATTATGTTTATAACACAATACTCCGAAGTATTAACCATGACTAATTTTTTAATAAAGAATGTTACTAATGCTAATTAACGCCAGTAAATCACAATGTTTTCATTTCAGAGAATTTTCAATGAGAGAAATCAATATTTGGTTCAACTCGAGAATAAAAGGAAATGGATGTTCATTGAACAGATAGATCAACATTTGCTACAACTGGACCAATTTTTGAAGAGAACAAAGGACACCCACGTCAATGATACGATATGTGCTATTGCGAGAGGTGAAGAAAATGTAAGTGAGCAATTATGAATAATTTCTTAATAATTTGTTATTACATTATTTAAAAATTTGTTATTAAATTAATTTATTCACAAATGTTTTACAAAAAAATATAAAAGATTTATTATCCAAAATAACACTATTAAAAGTTTTAACCATTACTCGTATTTATATTTGTCTGTATGTATATACATGTATATATACACATACACAAACATATAAATTTATTTTAGGAAGCAACCAAGATCTGCATGATCTGTTACGACACTCAAAACCTCAACGTCCTCTCACTATGTCATCATCTGATTTGCACATCTTGCGTCAAGAAACTACACGAAACAACCACCAACCCTAGCTGCCCCATGTGCCGAAAGCCCATATATTTTTTTTATATGGAGGCAAGATTTGATGGAGATGTCCCCATCGTCAAGTCAACCAACAGAGCCATGGTTGTCCAGCTGAATCGTCGCTATAACGAAGACCGAGGCCACTACGAATACGATCCCATCTTGATCCACCCTGTGTGAACAATGTCTGCTTTCCCCGTCAAGACTTTATAAACATTGTGAAATAAACTTACACTTTCTTGTATTCTCTATGCTTATACAAGTGAATTGTTTTTCATGTCAATGATGTGATGAATTGTGATGATGTCAATGATGACTAAACCTCCAAAAATTTGTAAATAAAACTTGAGTAATCAGAACTGTATCTGTTGAAAAATAGGATAGATTAGACATAGTTTAAGAGGAGGGTGAGTACTTCCCTAAATTAAACCAACTACGGACTAGTTTAAATACACCCTCAGACAGACAGGGTAAAATCAAGAGAAAGCATGTGAACTAAGGATATCAAATTAAGTCAAGCTGTTGGGAAAGGACTATTGTGCTGACCTAGCTGTATAAATTTGAGTAAATAAAAATTTCTATAACGATCTTCTATCACATTAATTGAAGAGTGTAGTAAAATCCATGGCAACAGTAGTCACAAGCAATTTTGTCGGGACAAACAACACACTAGAATTAACCTAGATAATTCCCCATAATAGAATTTCGCCCTTAATAATTACCAGAACATCTGCTAAACCAGTACAGACCACCATGAATAGAATATCGCATCCATGGCAACATTTATCAACGAAACTGAAGCAAACAACCATATTGGACAACTTATTGAGGATTTTAACATTAGAGGGTGCAGATATATACTTGGAACATGCAGTTCACTGGAAATTGAATATTTATGAAAAGGATTGAGGTTCACAATCCAAATAGACAGCTAGTTGACAGAACCATATATTAGTGGTAGAAAAGAGAGGACTCTGGACCCAAATTCTATAACCACATACTCAACGGAAACTTGTAATAGTGGTAGAAAATGGAGGGTTTTGAATCTGGCCCACATCTTTTAGAATCCCAGTCTGCAGAAACTTAACTTAGTAGTAGAAAATAGAGGGTTCTGGAACAAAATGCTGATTCTGATCCATAGTATAAATAGATCGTTTCGACCCCCGCCAAAGGGTCTCATCAGACGGCTTAGGCTACCGTTACGTTTTTTTTTTCTTTTTAATCTTTATTTTTTAAAACCATCACATAATACACATACATTACTAGCTAGATTACATGCACTAATTTCACTACATAAGC